>CM068317.1:44384748-44677248 GCA_034766995.1 Acanthacorydalis orientalis
ATATACGATAAAAAATCTACTATTCACTTATGATAAATATTGGTCAGTTTTACTTAATTTTAAATATTAAATGAAATATAACTAGTCAAGTTTCAAAAGATAAGCATTAAAATTACAATATAAAGTGTATATTCTTAGAATTAAAATTTGTTTTGAACACTACACAAAGATATCTGTCCGATCTGTTAACAATTCGTATATATATACATATATATATATATATATACATATATATATATATATATATATATATATATATATATATATATATATATATATATATATATACTTTCTGTTTGCTTGTTATATCAATATCAATGCTTTTATTATCTAAAGGTAAAAGGAGAATAATTATAGTTAATATGTTTTTTTCTGATAACGCAGATTTTACATATATATATAAATTATGTATTGTAATTGGGAGTTATTTTCAGTTATCCTTATTGACAATTCTTGCACATACGAATTAGAGAATGATGCAGATTTATAAAGTAACAAGTTTACTCGTTTTCCTATTTGCACTAGCGATCATCTCATCTGCAGCACCGAATCAAAAGTTTTGTAAGTTTATTTTATAATATTTTTACTGGTACTATTACTGTTGAATTGGATTTTTGTACTGATTTGTGACATACTTTTGTAGCAAGTTTAAAATCTCTGTCAATATTTTTCACATATTACTTAATTCTTATTCTTACATACTTTTTTTACATTGAATATTATTTATTTAATTATAGTTTCATATTTAAAATAAAAACTTACAATGTATATTTATTTTATCAATTATACTCTATTGTTTGTTTCAATTGTTAAAATATTTATTTTTTATGCAAACAATATTCTTTTGGAATGATAGTTATTGAAAAATGAAATTTGATTAAACACTATTTTATTATCAGATTGTGTATAACTTAAAATCATATATATATATATATATATATATATATATTCATCAGATTTAATTGTTCAATATTCAACTTATTTATATTAAATGTATCAGTCTGCTATTTTCTAGTATGGTTAATTTCAACAGAGATTCAATGCATTAATCTCCATCGTTCCAATTAAAATATCAATCGCGAACTCTAATTATTTTAAAATAATTCAGTTCCAGTAATATTTATATAACATTAATATTATTGGTTTCATTGTTATATGTCTAAGGTTTATTTCTTAAAAAAATATTAGGCGTTAAAATGGATTTTGTTGTTATATTATTTTAAAAATATACTCCAGTGAGAAAATCCAATTCAATTTCGTTGTTGCAAATGGTTTATTGTATACTATTTTTTTCTTTATATATAACAGATGATGCTGAAAATTACAAAACAGAACATTTCAAAGCTCCTAAAAAATTAAAGTATGACCATACGTATGATCATCGAATTAAATTTAGTAAAAGTGTATGCCAAATACGGTGAGTCGATTTAATATTTTATTTATTAATATATATATATATATATATATATATATATATATATAGATAGATATAGATATATCTTTCTATATATCAATATGAAATCAAAATTATCCAAAAAAAATTTTTCGATGATGTCAACTTATTTATTTATGATAACGTGGCCTCACGGGATCCAAATATGTTTATCTCATATATAAAACAGTAACGTTGCAATCTGTCCGCGATATGATCATATAACATAAATGATTTTTAAAAGATATGTTTATTGTTTCATTCGATTACATGAGAGTCTTATAACTGATATATGGGCCAGAGTAGCGAGCAGGGGGCGAAGCCTCCTGGTATATATATATATATATATATATATATATATATATATGTATATATATACATATAACGAAGCTTACATATAACGAATTCTTAGTACTGCTTTTTAGTAAATGAATGTAGTAAAATTTGAAATAGTTTATTTTAATACTTTTGAACAATTTTGTTTAGAAAATGAAAAGATATAATTGAGTTTATATAGTTATGAATATGTATTGGCAATTCATATTACTATTGATAATAAAATTAATTAGTTAACGAGTAAAAAAAAATTGCAGGTTTCTTAATAATTATTGACTATAGATTCGAGTTTTGATGAAATTGTAGTCAACATATGGTTGTTATTAATTCTGGTAACGTCTCTTTTTGAGAATAAATGAAACAAAGATTTATTTTTTTAGGTTGGAGTTTGAAATTTTCGATTTAGCTTTACCCCATCATGAGTCAATTGTAGACACTGTTACTTGCACACATGATTATTTTTTCGTTGGAGCAGGAACAGAGAACACTATTCCTCCTTTATGTGGATATAATAAAAATCAACACTGTAAGTATATGATGAATTATTTCTGTTTATATATATATATATATATATTCACATGTTATTATAAATAATTATTATTTATTTATTGTAGTGTACATACATCTGGATAAAAGTTACACAGCAGGACGTTTGTTCAAAGATCATATTGATATTCACATGCATCTTGCTAGTAGAGATAACACACATGACGACGATGGCCGACCATTAAATCATCCTGATTGGGATATTAAAATTATTAAAATATCATGTCCATCATATATAAAGCAGAGCAACAATATATCTCAATCAGATATTACATCAAATGAGGTTACAGTTAAGAAGGATCAACTTTATGGTATATTGATTTCTACACTATCATTTAATTATTTTTGATAATCATGGATGTTTTACAATTAATACTAGTTTAATATTTCTTTTATATAAATTTGATCTGTAAATTTAGGTACAGATTTAGAGTTGGATAAGGATCAAATTTTATATAAAACTAGTATCTACTAATTTATTAAAATGTATAAAAATTAAACTTTCATCTCAAAGTAGATATATTTTCACTTAATTTGATCTTAAATGGCTACACTTGCCTAGATGTATGAAAAAAAATGTTTAAATTCAGAATTTGTTTTCTCTAAAAATATAGGCGATAATGAACCGATTTTTTTTAAATGAAAGGAACATTTATTCAGAGCATTTTGTGGAATAAAAAAACATTCAAAAATATTAAAAAAACAAGAGAGATATGTCCGCCAACAATGTATGGAATTTTTTTGAGAAGTTCAGTTGTGACCATTGTCCTGCTGAAACCGACCATCTGAAATCAAAAAAATAAACGGGGTTTTAAAGTTAGTCACAAATATCAAATTTATGTATTCTCTGATTTTAAAAACCTTTATTTTTTTAAAAAAAATGAACTGAAAGAAACTTAAGAATGAAAAAATCTGTGTAAATGTCACGATTTTTTTTATTTAAAAAAATAAAAACTCCGTTCTATTAATAATGTATCTTAGCTTATTTTCTGAAAAATTTAAAACAATCCTTCTATCGGTTCTCGAAATATACGGGACACTGTCTTCGAAAACAGTGTTTTGAGAGAAATGCGTTTAAAGTCAAGTATAATTCTGCTGTAGTTAATTAAGATAAGAATTTTTAGCTTTACCTCTTTACTCAGCGATTCTAGGCCCATACAAATTATCCTCATCAGTAGACAGACATTAAACTTTTAGAACATGCAAAAAAATCGATTTTTTCAGTTATAGGTAGGTGTAGCCTCTTAAGTAAGATTTGTTTTGTTACAAACATTAAAAAATGATCGTTAAGTAATTGTATAGTAAATGCTGAAAATGTTCTCTTCGTTTTAAATAACAAGCTGAAAACGCTTTCATGTTATTCATTTGAATTCCTCAGCTTGTTTTTAAATTTATTGGAAACTTAATTGAGACACTATGTATAATAACGTTTATTTATGTGTTTGAAAATCACCTTATACATACTTGTTATATAATGTAGAATAATTTCATATTTATGATCATTAATTTCTATGAAAAATTACAATAAAAAATTTAAACAATTTATTACATGTATTACATTTTTGAATGTATTTATATTTAACTACTATTAATTTATTTGAATTTTGTTATTCTAGTACCGTATGTTAACTGTCTTCAATATTTTTATCTGTCTTCTGGATCAGATGTGAAAAGTTTCAATTATTATCAGAAGAGTTCAAAGTATTTAACAAATTTGGATTATTTAATTTGTTTCCCACAAACTGGATGTAGTACGATAGCGTAAGTTCTTTATATGTAAATTCGGTAATAAACTAGTCAGTTGGTTGAGCAGGACTTATCAATTTCAGTATATATTTATTATAATAAATATATTCTTCAAACCGTTTCATTATTGTTATTTAGTAATACATAATTATCTTTATTGAAATTTAAAACTTAAAAAAATATATTTTAAGCTTTCTATTTTTATTGATAATAGAAGTGATCGATTTAATTTTAAATTATATATAACATCTTTTCAGAGAATGATAATTTTATTTCTTTTCTAGCTTTGATCTTTCTATTAATATGGAAGTGGATTCTATGGGTGTAACCGATATTTGCGAATCGTCCTATATTGAAATAATGAATCCGCAAACAAAGGATACGAAACGTTATTGTGGAAACGGAAGTCAACATATTGTGTCAGGTAAATATTAATCAAATAGATCTTATTGAAAGAAAGTCCAATTACAATCCTAATTTTTCATATAATGTAAATCATATTTTGCTTTTAGATAAATTCAGTGTATTTATTTCTGTATTTTTGATTAGACTGTATATTTAATGAAAATATTTTTCTTTGTATTTCAGTAAATGAAATGGTAACAATTCCTACAATTCGTTTCTATAGTCGAGAGAACATTCAGGGTCTTTCTGGTTTTGAACTAAGTTATATGTGTAATTAGTAATTGTTGAAGATTATTTTGTATTTTTTATTGTATGTGTTAAAAAACAGAAATGAAATAATCAATGTCTTTTTTTATAAAAATTAGATTTATGATAATAAATAATTTTATTTTCTGTTTGTATTTCTGTACATTTGAACTAATATATAAACAATTATTATGAGAAATAATTATGTAAAAGCAATATTTCAAGAAAATAAGATATTTAAAGTATTATATTTTATTATTACTAAATTAAGTAGAATTAACAAAAGAAATATATGATCATAAGAATCGATAAATACAAGAATCAGAGATAAGTAAAACCTGTAAGAAGTTTTGTATAAACTCTGTGAATGTAAAGACTGGAACAAAATATTTTTTTTTAGTTCTTGTCAAAAATAATCTTCATATAATAATTATTAGTCGTGATTTTAAATTTTTTTAAATTTATTTATACTTTTACTAGGAAATTTCATTATATATATATATATATATATATATATATATATATATATATATATAGGTAATTTAATTCGTTTATACAGTTTATCTTTCTTTAAAACCTCTAATAATTTGTAAGCCATGATCATCAAGAAGATCAAACCTGTGATCTTCGAAAATGACAGTTATTTTTTTAATAACCTCTCCAGTATATTTTGCATTGTGAATATTTCGCACAACTTTTTAGTTTTTAGAGAAATAGCTTAGACTTTAGAATAAATGATATTAAAAACTATTCATTATCGAAGAACAAAAGAAATAAAAATGGATAGAATAAGATAATATATCTGATGTGGCAAATTACGTGAAGTGTTGAATAAACGAAATGCTGGTTAATAAATAAAATATCTATTTTTAAAACTATTGAACTTTTGTTGTCAATTTTTATGATTTTCAAACGGTTTAGTTTTCTAAAGAGTAATTTCTAGAGATTTGAGGTAAGAGTATGCTGAGATACATCTATATCTTTATAAAACGCACTGAATATAAAATATTTAATTTTTATTAGGATACAGTACTTAGTATTGGTTTCAACACATCTGTCCATTTGTTTGTATAATTTAAAAATAATTCGTTTTTAATTCTTTATCACATTCCTGTTCAGCAAATAATTGAATTTCTATCAGGTGAAATAAGTCATAACAGTAATTATTTTTAAATAACTCTTCTTTGGTTTAAATAAAGATGAATAGTTGTCATAAATTTTCCAATTTTGAAAATGGATTAATTTTTATCTCACGAACTACAAAATATTTTTTCCCGTGAAAAATGTTCAATAAATCATAATTGATTATTTTCGATTCTTGCTTATGCGCATTACTATGACGATGACATCATCTTCAGAGCACCGAGGTAGAGACAAATCTCTATTGTGATTATTTTACAAGTTTTGGAATTATTCGATTTCATTCAAATGTCTGAGTATTCTTCATCCAAACAATTGCTATTTATCTGTAAATTTGTTATATAATGAAGTGAAATGTAATACATCTCATCCAATTTCATTGTTATTAAGAGTGCTTCCAATATTTGAAAATTAGATATTGACTTCAAAATCTCTAGCAACAATATCTAAATTTGTTATTAGCTTGGTAGAAAAAATAATTGCGGTTTATAACCTTCAAATTCATATACAAAACCGTAATTATTTTCCTACCGATCTAATACAATATTAATTTTCAGTTTATTGATATTTATAGTAGTCTGGATAACATTTAGAACTTAGAATTTATAGAGTCCAACGCTCAATAATAGTTTCGTTCAGGTTTGATTTGTAACTTAATCTTGATAGCATAGCTCATACTTACTCTAATGGCTGATAAAGACTGAATGGAGATTTTCGCAAAATATTAATACTCTAATCATCACATTTTTTATCAAATTTTAAATAATTAATTATTGATTTTTTTATTTGATTATATTGTTTCAATGTCACTGCCACTATTCGTAAAACGTAGGAACAGAAAATCTGAAGATGCGATCTGAGAATGATGGCATTGTCATTGAAATGCGTATAAGCAATTAAATAAACAGTCAATAACCACTGAACTTTATGATAAAGAAACTTTTTCTGTGTTTAGGTCATTTATTCATTTGTGAAAGGAAATTAAGCCAAAATTTCAACCTATGTTTGAATAGAGGTATAGAATAAAATTATCTAGATGGATATTAGGTGGATATGTTTGGATGTGAGAATTGTATGTGGTCATCTCATTGGAATTTAATGAACTGCTTTAAAAATTGACATGTTTGTAATTTTCAAGAAACTTACGTTTTATATGCAGGTTTAATTTTTTTTAATGGCTATTACTTTTGATTATTTTTGCATCAGACGCATTATTTTTTTTAAATATTTAAAAGATTATCTTATTCAATCAGCTTAGGAATTACAATTAATTACTTTTTATACAGTTGAAATTATTGATTAAAGTTATTTTAGATGTTTTAATGAACCAAATCTATTTAAAATTTTTTTTATTTTTATATTCATAATGAATTAATGAGATGTATTAAATAAATTTTATAAAATTAAAATATGAAATGCGACATAAAATACTAAATTTAATTGTTGATAAAAATGTTTCTAATATCTGAAATCGAATTAAATCAAAAAAAAGAGATACGGATTAATTAATCTGTACACAAATTCAATCACTTACAATACTATTAATCTGTTTCAGAAACAAATTAGTTTTATTTTTCAATTAACACATATTTTATCTTCAGTATTAGAAATATTAGATTGCATCTCAATTAAAGTATTATTCAATTAATAAATATTTCGTTGAAATTTGTATGTACTGAGAAAATATGCGACTGTATAATAAAGCTATCTTAATTTTTCCATATTATCAAGTATCTTTTCAGATAACTTTGTTTTTACAAATAATATAATTCATCTATGTCATATTAAAGTTCTATCGATACAATCTGCAAAAAAATAATTAAAAAATGCAAATTTCAATAAAGAAATATCAGTTAATGATGATTGGTCGCAGTAAACATTCATTATTAAAAATGAAATAGGAGATTATGTTTAAAACAATTGTAAAAAAACATATCATATAGAAACTGTTGCATTTAAAAATTTAAGCATAAGTTTGCCTACATATATAATGTACCACAGTTATTAAATCATTTAAATGTGGAAACGTTGTAAGAACTATTTATTTAAATTGAAAAAGATTTTTTTCACAATTTTATTGGTTATATGAAATAAAATCTCACTATGGTTTAATAGGATGTACTTTAATAAATTATTATGGAATGAGAAATAATTATAACTGTATAGACGATAAGTCGTTTTGTGAAAAGTTGAAGATAAATGAATCTAAAAACTAAATAAAGAATTAAAGTTGAAACAAAGATTCATGTAAATTAATTAGGGGATATGGTTGGAATTTGCTCTTTATTAAATTGTAGGTGCTTTTATAAGATGGAAAAATAAGAACTATTTCTGATCGATTTTTCTAAAAATATGAAAAACTATCATAAATGGACTTAAAATGCAATGATGTTTCAAGGAAAAAAAGGAGGTTTTCTATCAGCATTTTTTTATTTAGAAATTGGAGGAAAAAAATTCATACTATAGATAACTGGAAATAAAACAGATCAAAACGTATTCATTTCTACAAATTTTTATTCATATTTGGGGTTCTACAAAGAGAACAATTAACTGTGCTTCTAAAATATAATTTATATGGTTAAGTTTTTTTCACAAACTTTATGTGATATAGTAAACACTTTCTAAAAAACGTTTAGCTATCTAAGAACTTCAATTCTTTGAAAAAATTCGATCACGAAAAATACAAATCAGGAACTAGATATAAAATTAAATAAAATGAAATTAGTAACGCTTACCGTTTACATTTTTTGGTATTTATTTCTGAAATAATGAAACATTTTTCTAAAGTCCGATGATGAATGAATAATTAAAATATAATGTATGTTCATAAAATTCAATCACATTGTTACAAAATTCTAAATTGATAATAATGTTAAACAAAGAGATGTTTTCGATAATCAATCTTTTTTTTCAATACAGCACAATTAAAATATGAACAAAATAAGATACTGCAATAAATATTTCGTTTCTGAGAAACAATGAATGATAGTTCATTTAGGCGCTACTACGTATTTAGACATTTAATAGTAGATTAGAATCAGCAATGGAATGAATGTCTCCGATTATTGTCTTATCATATTTATATAAAAAGCATTTATGCAATTTCAAACTTAGTCGGTTTGTAGTTTCTGTTTTATTCTTTTATTCTTTTGATCGCGATTGAAAATGAATCTAAATTTAATTACATATTTTCTTTTTTGTTCAAGTTTATTCATAATTGTTTATTCATTGCCCACATTAGTCGATGCAGGTGAGTTAATTAAGTTCAAAATGAATTCCAGTTGTTTTGTATTTTTTTATAACTAATAAACAAATATATTCTTTTATATATATATATATATATATATATATATATATATATATATACATATGTACATGAAATAATAAAAAAAAGTAATGAGAACAAATTGGCATTGACCTATTTGCTTATATAACAAGGCAATGTATATAATTTGAAATACTTATACTGGACTTTGATATATATTACAATAAAACAGTGATCTTTCCATCTTCAGAAGTATCCACAGTTATTTTTTTAATAATATCACTATTGTGAATTTGCTGTAAACTTTGTGTGTGCACGTTCATTCTTTTTTCTGTGATTTTCATTTTTAGTTTGAGAAAGAAAGTAAAAGAATTTAAGAGGTTTAGTAATACCCATTATATATATATATATATATATATATATATATATATATGTATATATATATATGTATGTATGTATGTTTGCATGTATATATGTATGTACAAATTGTTGAGAAAGATGATTTTCTGTTTTGTTTTCAAGGATAGTTAGAATTTCTGGATTTATTGTATAAAGTTCTATACACTTAATAATAAATATTAATTTTATGAAATTAATTTAATTGTTTTCTGTAAGTCTAATATTTATTTCTTATCTAAATATAACAAAATACTTTTTATAATAATAAATGTGATTTTGAATGTATTTTCTTTATAAATAAGATCTGGTGACACATTTATGAATGTCTATATATATATATAATATGTATATAAATATAATATCTAATCAAATACATATTATTTTAGGCAATGAATTGAACACCAAATCAATTCAAAGGACTACACCTTTCAAAAATCCACTTCATCCGAAAGCTGACAAAACATACAAACATTTAATTGTTTTAAAAAATCGTTACGTTAAACAGATACGGTAAAAACAATAGACCATACATATAATCCTTTACTAAAAACTGCAAATAGGTCTCACTAATTAGTAAAATTAAATCATTAGATATTGCTATCGTTACTAAAATGATGAAGATTATGCAAATGAAATATTTTTCTACATCATACAAGCCATGCCAAATGTTTCGATTGAAAATAATCAATAATAATAATATTGAATACTTTCGATCGAAAAATTTTGGTGTGGTTTGTGAGCTGAAAGAAGAATTTACGAAAGTGAATTCAGCTAGTGTTAGAATAGTTTTAGTAATAATCTTGCGATTAGTATTACCTTTAATGGTAAATAAAGCACGAATAATGTGTGAGATTTAGTTGAAATTTTCAGTTAAATGTTATGAGGATAATCCACCCATTTTAAATCTCGAACATCTATAAAAATGAAGTTAAAATGTCAGTCCCTGAGAACAAATCAACACGTTTTATAATTTTGTTAATTTTATGCACGTTTTATGTCTTTTTCTTCATTTAACTTACATGCATGCTTTTTTGTATAGTCCAGTCTTATAATTTTTATAACGATTATTATATTGATGTGGATTTTGAAATATAATGTTTTTTGTGTATCGATGGATATCATTACAATTTTATTTTGATTGTAGGCTGGATTTCGTAACTTTTGAGCTAGATTTACCAGCATTCGTTCACGATGAAGGAAAAGTTAAATGTTTGGATGATAAGTTTTTTACGGATGCACTGTTGGAAAATGAAGTTCCTGTTCTTTGCGGCACACAAACTGGACAACACAGTATGAATTTTTAGATTATTAATTAAAATACTGACTTATATAACACATATACTGCATATATAAGTAAATATATATATATATATATATATATATATATATGTATATATATATATATATATATATATATATATATATATATGTTTCTATGTATTTGTAATCTATAAAATTTCCAACTAATACTATTACAATGCATTGTTACACTTATATAAGCCTGTGACTCTCCTCTCAAAATGCGAGGGCCGAGCACGAGGTCTCATGATTTGCGTCACTGAACTTGCTTATTCGTGCCGCGAGTCTGAGATTTTCGTATAGTTATAGAAAACGTTTTCGTGTCTCTTCATTCACTTCTCGCAGTTCTGCTACCAAAGTTCCAAAATTAGCATGAAAGCAATTTTGTACTGACCTGAATTGTTTAATATATTTTTTTAGAAAAAAGTCTATGATAGTAATTCTTCTACGAAAATGAATATAAGTAATAGTGATATGAAATGAATATATTAGTAATTTATTTATTGGTTAGTTATTTATTAGGGTTTTAGGACACTTTGACAGCTAAGCTCATTATCGCCCGAGAAATTTATTTATTAAATGTTCTTCTAATCGAAATGATCGCCTCTCTTAAAATGATAAACAGATTTGTGAAAATTATTTTTATCACCTTTTATATTAATGAAAATGATAAATAAACTCATACTGAGAAAAATTAACAATGAAATTGAAATATTTTTTTATTTTACAGTTTATCTCCATTTAGACCCAAGAAATTTGCGTACTAGTTTTTACATTTATGTTAAACTGGGAAGTTACGGGGGTGAAAGACAGCGGTGGTATATAGAGACTACCCAAATAGAAGGTCCACGTTTTGATGTAAATTCACTACCTTCACTTCCAAAACTTCCGAAAAATGATAGTAGTGAATATATTCAATCATTATACGGTAATTATACAACAAATTCAGAATTTATATATATATATATATATATAAATTCATATAAATTTATGATATTAGAAACGGATGTTAACTTAATTCTTTTCTATTTTGAATAAGTTACTTAAATACCTTCAGTAAGTTAGGTCAGTTTTACTGAGTTATTTTTATATGATGTGATTGTATCAATGAATTAATCTTCTTTGGAAAATTATTCAGTATACGAAATTAAAAAAAATTAAGAGTTTTCGTAACACGCCCGTACATTTTCCAATTTTCATTACATTCACATAAATTTATTACCTTTATTATTTTAAAGAAATTAAGTCTTGTGAATTAAATTAACGCTGATTTGTAATCGGTTTCCAATGAATTTCTTGACAAATTATAAAAATTCTTAGTTTTTATCTATCATGTTTAGTATGTGACATTGAATTATAAATATAATTTTTATGTAAAAAAAAAATTGTTTTTAGTTAAGGGCGAACATTTATTTTACAATTTTAAACACAATAAAGCACTGGTTCTAGGATGTTAGGTTTGATTTAGTTAATAAGTTGTAAATTGAGGAAATTTGTATTTTCTTTTTTTAACATTTTTATGTATTTAAATTTTATATATACATATATATATATATATATATATATATATATATATATATATATATATATATAGTGAAATTTCTCTATGACAAATTCGGTTCTCTTGTCTTTTTTTATTATAAAGAGAAATTGTATTAAATAATTAATACGTGGTGTGTAACAGAAGTAATTTTTCCCAGTTATCTCTCGTTAAATAAAATATTTCGTTATAGAAAGGTTCGTAATACATAGGTTTCAGTGCATTTAATGAAACAATCTATAATAAGGAATTAATCGTTTCTTATAGCTCCAAGCAAAGACTGTCTCCAATATTTTCCCCAGAGAAGTAATTTAATAAATTCATTTGGTTACTTGGATGGTGTTCATTTTAGTGAAGATTACACAATATGTTTTAATGGTGATTTGTGCAGAAGTATTATGAGGTAATTAACATATGAATATACATGTATACTTTCATACATTAAAATAGATTTCAAAAACATTCAAACAGAAGAGAACGGCATGTACACAAACACATACACGCAGTGTAAAAGTAAGTAGACACAGTTTTCAGAAAATTCGATTGAAAAATTACATTTCTGTTGAACCGAACTGAATTATAGTATGTCGCATCCGCATTCGGATCCGCAACACAACCGAATTCATTCAAATTTGCCAATCTTGTGGTTATTTTTGTAAAATGAGCAAATAAATTTGAAATTACTTATTATGTACTAGATATTTGAACTAATATATAAAAAAATCTTATTTTCGAATAAAAACATGTAAGATTCTTAAGGAATTTTCCAAATACCTTAACATGGTATATTTATTAACTGCAATTTAATTTTTAGTCTTGATGTACAAGAATTTGTAATCGAAGAAGACATTGAATTTGCATGTGGAGTAACCGCGTGTGAATCGTTTCTAACTATTCAAAATGGTGGAACGGACAAATGTCCAGCACAAACCAAATTTTGTGGAAGAATAAACCGTTCAACAGTTATTACTATCGGTATGTTACAAAATATAAATATTTTTTTAGTTTCTTCCAAGCATTAATACAATTTTAATACATTTTTTCAGAAAATCCGGGTTATCTTCCATTAATAAAATTCAACAGCGAGAGAAATTTATATAAGTTGCCTGGATTTTCAATTTTACATATGTGTGAATATTAATTCTAATGCCATTTATGAAGATATCGTCGATTAATGTTCCAGATTTGTTAGCACAATATTTGTCACATGAACGAATTTGTATTTCAAATGATATATTGACTATAAATAAAACAAACGCAATTTAATTTTATATAAAATAAGTAGTTTTTTGATTCTGACATGTAAATAAACCATAATTTCATATCATACTTTATATAATTTGCATTTCAAACGATATAAATAAATATAAACGATATAATCATTTTAAATACTTAAAATATAGACGGGCACTCATTAGTATAAGTAAAATAGTGTATTTTTGAAGTTATTATGCTGTTTAATAATCAATTTTTCGAGATATCATGGCGTGTTGTTCAGATTTATCGATTTTTTTGTTATTTTCACTGTTATTAAATGTTGTATATAAAAATGTATCAATTCAATGATAAATATGTATGAATCTACAGTATTAAGAACATCAATATTATTTATTTAAAAACAGATTATTATTGATTATTTTTGATTACCATATGCACATTTGTATGGTGGAACCGTCATCTTCAGAGAGATGAGGTACAAAAAAAAGGATTTGTGAATTGTGGAATGAAAAAATAATTATTTATGAAAGTGTAATTGGTAACAGTGTCAGAATAACAGTGTGCAGGTAGTTGACTTGTTGCTATAGAACAGCGTTTCTTAAACTTTTCCTACGACGGAACACTTCACAATTCTTGAAATTTTAACGAAACACATTGATTATTTTTTTGTAAGATAGGTAGATACAAATAATAAATAAAATAAATGAGTAAATATAAGCTTTAAGAAAAAAAAACAAATATTTATTCTCAAATGTTAATTATTTAAAATAAAACACATAAAAATAATAAAGTAAACTAGCATACATACATTATAAAATTGCATTTTTAATGACTTCGATGCTTTTAGGTCTTTGAATTAAATTCATTTGACATCAGGCACAATATTAGAAGGTTGAATTCTCATATCTGTGTGTGGAGACTTTTTTGATCCAGTGTATCTTTATTATTTGATTGAGATGAGTACTACATGTATTTCTATTAAATTATTTCTTAAAAAATTATATATTTTTCCCATATTTAAGGAAGTCATTATTTTTTATAGTATACAAAAATACGGATTTTAAAAAAAATCATCAGATAAAATGAACACATAATACTTTTCTAGATTGTCGCGATTATATTTAACAAACATTCTCTTGTAATTATTTATACATAGTATCTTATGTCAAATACAATCCGACAATATACAATCGAATTGAATATAGTTGAAGTAAACGGTGGTTGATTGTGTAAAGTAAATTTCAAGGGCGTTAGATGTGTTAAAAAGGTGTAATACCACAACAGCAGAAATATTAACGGATATATACAAGGACATTTAAGACAATTTCGTTCCTTCCGATTTCAATAATTATGAATTATATTTCGATGACAACAAATGATTTTATTTATTTATGATATTATTTTGTTCAAATTGATATCAAACATTAACTATGTTTTGTCGAACTCTCACTGTTCTCTTTATAAATTGTATGAAATTGGGTTTTGTATGTAAATATTTAAGTTAAAGTCTAATTATATTAATACAAGTGAGAAATTTATCACTGAATTACAAAAATATTTATATGGGAGTAATTGTAAACATTAAAATTCAAATATTTTAAAATATCAAATTAATATAATATTGAAATTAAAAGATTACTTAGTGGTAAATATATATTTTGTATCTTTTAAGAATAGACAGAACAATTGAAAGAGCAAAAATGAGTCTTTGGTTTTTATTGGAATTCCTACTATTATTTGATGTTCTAAGCAGGTGTACTTATAAATATTATTACAAATACAGGCAAGTCTTTTTTTATGCGGTTCCACAGAAAACCGTACATAAAAAAATCGCACAAAAAAGATATAACACGTTGAAAAATTATGGATACGTTCCATAATTTTCTAAAACCGGATAAAACCAAGGCAATGGGTTAAAATACACCCAAAATATTATAAAAGAAGTTTACCTCAAAAAACCTCAAAGAACAATGGCCATCATCTTCCCAGCCGACAAAACGATCTTCGGCTTTTTCGCCACACTTTCACCAGTCGTTGTCCACTGCTTTGACTGCTGCTTCGACTTAGGTGTGTTGTGGTGGATCCATGTTTCATCCACGATGACGAATCGACGCAAAAGGTCTGCTCGTTTTTTTTCCATTTTTGCGACAACTGCTATAATACTTGCTTCAAACATCTGTAGAACGCGAACAACGTGTCGATTATGGCTGAAATTTCACCTATGTTAGTTTGAAGAGTGACACTCGATATAGTCGTGACGTTACTAAATGAATGGTGGCGCCATATCATAGAAATTTACCAAACTTATCAAACAACCCTCGTATATACGTGTATATATATATATATCAAAACACTATTTAAATATTCATGCTGAAGTGAAAAAAAATACCTTTTTTATTCGCAGCGAACTGCATTAAAATATCACATATTTCAAATAAATTTGCAAGTCGTGCACTTGTTGAATGGTTGGTTTGTCTTGAACAAAGGAAGAGTCTGTCACAGAAAGATACGATGACATCTTTTCGTTATGGTTCATTTAATTTTACCGGATAAACTTTGATTTATTTCTGACAATTGAATTAATGTTTTTGTGGCGAGTCGAGTTTTCGCTTCATAAAATAATAGAGAAAAACGTCAGTCTGATTAAACACTAGAAAAATAACACGACGTATTGTGTTAGTGGAATATATTAATGGGTATGTATTTCTTTAGTAACTTGGAATAAATTTATTCATATAGATATGATAAGACTACGAACGGAAATTGAAATAAATAATTGAAAAACAATGAAATAGATTCAATATATAAATAGTTTTACTGTTTTGTACACATATAAAACGGTTTTTTAGACTGATAACTGGAATAAAACATATAATAATAAATTTTTAAAACAATATTGTAAATTTCTCTAGTGAAGTTCGTAAAATAAAATAAATTATGAAGTATTTTAAGAGGAAAACATTAACACTTGTATCGAATATTTGATCAGAATTTCATTTGAATTTCATATTTGATTAGAATTTATTACAAATAACATTATTTATTATTATCGAAAGGTTTAACGCCCTCTAACATTTGGTTATTTATGGACAGATGGTTATTGTTAGTCAAGATAAAGGTGTGAAAATTACAACTGAAAAGCACCTGATGGATATCTTAATGGAAAATAAAACTTATCGAAGCGTAACAGCTGATTACGCAAGCTTGACTGATGTTTTTGACTTTGAAGTGAATGTACTGAAATGAATTTAATCGATCACGAATAAATTCATGTGAATATTTTTATTTATTCTACAATCAGTTCTCAAGTTAAAATATATATGCATACACATATCTGAATATATATATATATATATATATATATATATATGTGTGTGTGTGTGTATTAATAAGTTAGTATTTTTTCGATAAAATATACTTTTTGTAATATAATTTGATAATTATAAATTAGATTTATTTTTACATTAATCATTCTAAAATATTTTATAAATAAAATTAATTCAAAACACATCTCTTTCATATCTCAAAATAAACTTGTGTCGATTCCTAATTTTTACAAAATAGAAATTCGGTTGGTTTTAATAAGGTTCATAATATCATGACAACACTATATAAAAACTAGTATATATCCCGACAAAATTGACAGAAAAATAGAAAGAAACATAGAAAGAAAAAACGGTTTATTGGTTTTTATAATATAATGTATTTAAATGTAAAAAAATACTTAAGAACGAAACTTAGTGAATTAAAATTGAAATCATCAATACCTACTAAATGAGTTCAATTCTATTTTTATTCTCCTGTATACTTTTTCAATCAATGATCCATCTTTGTTGACATGCTAGCTTAGATCAATAGAGTACCAAGGAGGGGGAGGGCAAGAGGATCGGATACACCCAAAGGAAAAGGGAAAAAACTCTAGAAAATAAAACAAAATCATCTCACGAAAATGCTCCTATATTCATAGAGAGTTTAATGTAATAGCGACTAAAGTAATTCAAGAGCTTTGTAAAAAGAAAAAAAAACTGGATTTTATTCTATAAATACTTTTTTTATAATCACCTTATGAATTTTATTGAATTCTCATTAAAAAAAATTATCTATTCAAGTAGCCCCCTCCCAAGATTAAATCCTAAGTGCGCCACTGGTTTAGATAGACATACTTCGTAACTACTTCTATTTATGTTCTTTTTATTTCAATTTTTTGGTCAGATAAATGCATTGAACAACACTTTTATTCTTGTGTAGTTCATCTTTAGGCCAATTTTTTGACTGGCATCATTTAATTCTTTTATCCTCTTAATATATATATATATATATATATATATATATATATATATATATATATATATATATATATATATATATATATCAATGAATATGTGTATTTAAATCTCTATTAGTGAACAATATGTCAATAAAACTTTTGATTAAATAACCATATAATTTCAGATTGGAATATTTCAATCCAGTTACCACATCATTACACTACAGTGAACAATTTTCTTTTCCTATGAATGCACGGGCTATCTACGGCATGTAAATATTCAACGTTTATTTTCTTTATTATTGTTTGTATTAGAAAAAAAAACAGTACACGTTATAATCAATATTGAATGTAATATATATTTGCAGTTATATGTATACAAGTACAGTTGCGTTCCATTAGAGAATGTTGTGTAATATCGAACCAAATGACACTTAGCCGATGAACCGTAACTAGACATTATTTATATCGAATTTATGGGAAAATCAGTGAACAACTTGAGAAGTAGTGTTCTTTTGTGATAATTGTTCAAGATCATTATTCTAATACTAAATGTAAGTTTTTATTGAATTTCTACTAGTTATCTGCTTATATATATATATATATATATATATATATATATATATATATATATATATATATATATATTTATATAATTATGGATCTTTTTTGTATATAATTTGTATTAATAACACAGTTGATTTGATGTTCTTATTTATTTATTTTTAAATTGAAACATTTTTACTGAATATATTATTTATTTAGTTACATTCTAACACAAATATAATTGATATAAATTTTACATCGTTTATAAATTAGATTTTTTTTTTAAAAAAATGGTATTATATTGCTTCTTCAAATCCCGTACAAGTCAAAACGGATTTGTCAGTCCCACAATGTTTATTTTTCAAAAATATTTGTTTTATCAGACAAAGTGTAACACTTTTAGAGATGTGGATATTTTATTTTTCGAAAAGATCTAGAGTACATTTATGTGGATATTATGTCATTTCACAAATTAGTTTTGTTTGAATTAACTCTGTACTGAAAGTTTAAGGCCCATCCAGTCGGTGTTGACCAGGACGAAATTTTTGGATTTACCATTGCTCCGTAAATTCTTCAATAGTACCCACACCAAAAGTATCGTTTAGTTTTCGAGCAATTTCTGTTGCTTTACTACCCATTTTGAACTTGTAAAAAATGCTCTTTTTGAAATTCTTTTTTTCTTTTTTTGATTCAAAAGCCCAATTTGAACCAAAATTATTAATAAAACTGAAGTAGATGTTAGCAAAATACAGAACGAAAAAGGAACTTTAAAATGATATTAACAAGAACACGATGAAATGACACTTTCACTGAAAAAAAAATTAAGATTTGAATTCAGGAAACAAAAACCACAATTATTTTCCTATCAACCTAATATTAGTCTAAACATGTCAATTAAATCTGAAATAAATTATAGGTGTGAAAAATAACAAAAATGATACGAAAAAATCACTCGATCGAGTGAAACGATGGAGAATTATTTCGAAAAAATCCTTGTAATTCCAGTGTGATAAATGTTTTATATGCAATGACAACATTCTAAAGGATGCTTCTGTTAGAGAAAATTAAGCAAATAAGTAAATTTGCCAGTCACAAGAAAATAGTGACGTATAGAATGGACGTGTATATTGTTTTGTGTCATCTTTGTGTACATGATTGACGGTCACACGAAATGTGCATGTGATGTTAGTATGAACAAATCTTACGGTCTGCACGATGTTATCTCCCATGACGAATTGTTCGACACGCCGTTTCGAATTCACTATGAGTTCGACAAATTCTCCGATTGACTTGTTTAAAGAATCTTCAACAGAAATAAATTTATAATTATTCTTTACTCTTTTATTATATATACATATATATATATATATATATATATATATATATATATATAAAGTTTTTCAATATTTAACAGGTTATATTTCACAAATGTCAAACTAACAGCTCTATTTTATTGACATTTGTTAAGTTTTGACATTTAGTTATGGCTTTGTATACAAGACAGCGCATTGAAATAATACAATTGTATCAAAATCAAAAAGAATTTTATTGTGATGAGTTTATACAATTCAACGCTGTATTACTGTGCGTTGGATGGAAGTTGGGGTTTGGTTCGGGGTCATAGCCGAGGTTTTTAAACCGGTTTCGACACGAGATTCGTGTTTCAGGAAATGGGTATAGGGGATGGTTTGAAGTGATGGAGTCAGGAAAAAAATTTGAAAAAACCGAAAGGAAAGGAAACATTGTATCATGGAAATGGTCTTTTTATAAAAAAAAAACAGGTGTGTGTGCTCATGTACACATGACAAGTGAAACTTCAGTGCAGTATTCCTCAGCACAGTATCTCTGCGCTCAGTCTTTCTCCTCTCTCCCTCGCACTCATGCAGTCATATTCGCTCCATGTCACTCGCTCACGGCTAATGTTCATGGTAACGTTTTTCGTGACACGTCGTATGATTTTACCGCTCGCTAACGCGCCCATAGAAGTTTCACTTCAAAAATATACTTCGTAAATTACCCGAAATTTATTCTCGACATACTCGTCCATCTGAATCAACAATTCTTTGATTAGTGAGTGATTTTGAAGAGACTGGATCGGTTAAAGAAGGAATGTCAATTCCACGACTTTCACAAAAGACCATATGGCGTGTTTCACATGAAGATTTATTGATGAAAGCTTGTAAGGTTCAATTAATTACAAGAATTGAAGCTGATTTGTCAGTTGGATACTGGAATAACAACACGATTTTTCTAAAAAAAGTCATCTTTAGCGATGATGCTCATTACGTATTCTCTGACTATGTTAACAAGCAAAACTGATGAATCTGATGAATAAAATCCGATAAGAAAATAAAATGATGGTATTGTTATCCAAGTGCGCATGCGCATTAATCAAAAATTATCTAAAATAATTTATTGAATATTTTTAACTAGAAAAAAACATTTTTTGTGGCTTGTGCGTTGAAAAAAGGATTCATCTGTGAAAATAAACGAGCGTTCTTCATGAAATGTTTACCGATATTACCAAAAGAAAATGTTAATGCGTTTATATAAAAATACATTTCTAACTATCATTTTCGATAAATTGATATTCATTTAATCAATAATTCAAAAAGAACAAGTGATCTGTTTCGAATTTATAGACTATTCAAAAATAACAACATACCGTTACTGAATTCATCAACTAAATTAAACAGTCTGCTTAACACGGAATCTAACACGCACCTGTGCGGTATTAAACGTGTCATCATCGTGTTGCGAATGTTTCGCAACGAAATTAAATTAAATGGCATCTTCTAGGAATTCCGGTACAGAAGCAGTTGACACCACTGTAGGCGAGCTAAGGCGAGTAGCGAAGAAGCACATACCGGAAACAATGAAAACAATTAATTCTCGCATTTTTAACGATAGAGAAAAAAATGTACAAAGATCGTGTCAGTAATTTCCGTAACGAATTTGGTATTTTGTTGCGTCGATACAATGATGAATATTCGTTCATTTGATAACGCGCAGCGGGTCTCGTTCCCTTTTATCACCTTTGTTTAATGGGTGTTTAATTATCGGAAAAAAATCTACGCGTAAATTCAAGTAATTGTGCTCTCAGCATCTTTTATTCCAGTGAAACAATGTATCATAAGTATAACGAATAGCCACGGTTCGATGATTGACACGCTGTGAGCAACGAATAGAAACATCAACTTGTTTTGTGTTTTATCGATTTGTTGTATAAAAATAAATCAATCGGCACTTATTGACAACGATGAACATTGCTATAAATATATTTATTAAAACAGGAATTGAAAATTATGTCTTCTTTTAAATAATCTTCTCAGATAACACACACACACACAGATATATATATATATATATATATATATATATGTATACAGTGCCAGGAAAAGTATTCAAACAGTTGTCAATTTTAAACAAAATGCTAATAGTCTATTTAAATTAAAGGTGTTGTTTTAGAATTTAAACTATTTTGTTTTACTTAAACCTATTATGTTTCACTTATAATTACAAATTTGATTTTCATCAACACTTTTCCAGTTTTCCAGTTTCCAGTCTTGTATCTATCACGTTTAAAATTTGTTACTAACCTGTAAAAGTAGTGAGAAATGTGACATGTACAAGAGATTAACAATGTATGTATATCTCAATAAAGAATATAATATATGTATATATATGTATATATATATATATATATATATATGTCTGTAAATTTAATATATTTTAAAGTATAATCAAGTATAGTAAAAAGGAACAAAGATTTATTTGAAATAACTGTCGTTTCAGACATAAGGTTATTTAAATTTATATTTTATTATTTTAATTTAAATTTCTTCCTACCAATATCAATACGATCTTCATTAATGATGGTATTTTTTTTTTTAAATTTTTCTTTAATTATGTTAGTACACAATGCATTTTTATTATACAAATGAACCGTTGGTGAATGGATCCGTAATTGTGCACGTCAGTCGGTTTTGTTTGAATTTACTTAAAAAAAAACATTGTTATGCTAACGAAATGAATAAAAAAAGTGCAATTTAGAACGCGTTCAACGGTATTTGTATGGCAAAATAATCAGCACTCCGTTCACACGGTAACCATTTAGAGTTTGACGAAAAGTTTGAATAAAACAATAAATAACGTGTTACTTTTTTAATCATCTTTGAATATAATTTATTGTAAATATATCGTTCACTAAATGTTATATGTAACGAATTCATTACGGTTTATTTAAATTTCGACTAGTCATGTAAGAGATAATTTCTTTTCAGTCATTTCAGTCGCAAATTTTTTTCTGTCACATGTAGAAGAACATTCGACTTTTTACTGAAATATTTATAAAATCAATGGACCGTTTCATATGACGAATACAATTTAGTAACCTATTTTATATTAATGGAATTGCTTAAATATCATGATATCAAAGTACAGAATAAAAATATACTAATCGGAATACAGATTCCATAAAAATCTGAAATCAGTCATCTACTCAGTGTTGATTTATATACATATTTAAATAGATATTTTCACTAAGATTACAAATAATAACAATTATTTTTTATAAATATAAACAAACATCTTCTTGTAACTTCGTTACATATTCAGTCCTTCAGTTGAAAAACTGTAGTGTCTATTGAG
This sequence comes from Acanthacorydalis orientalis, assembly GCA_034766995.1. Taxonomy (NCBI): domain Eukaryota; kingdom Metazoa; phylum Arthropoda; class Insecta; order Megaloptera; family Corydalidae; genus Acanthacorydalis; species Acanthacorydalis orientalis. The sequence goes on from CM068317.1 coordinate 44,407,784, forward strand.
TTAAGTTCCTTATTTAAGAATTGATTAATAGAAAAGTGTTTCAGTATTATTATTATTGTAAAGTATTATAAATCAAATAAAAAAATTAAATTATTCAATAGATCTTTTGTACATGTAATTGCGACAAAAAGTAAACTTTTGCAGTTAATACTAGACATAAAAAAACCGTCTAGAAATTCTCACGGCGTAATACAGAAACGAATTTGACTATGCAACTAATTTAACAACATATTAGTTTCTATTTAAAGTGATGCTGAACTGAAACGTAACGATTAATGTGTCTCCGTGCATCATTGTATAACAGATTGATAGGTAAATTGAATATCTCATTCTCTATAGAACTACATGTTCCATGTGAATCGCTTTACTTGCCATTGTGGTACATAAACGACGTCTAACTGTCGTTGACAATGTGACAAATGGAGACCGTTAATCTTAAACGACAATTACTTAAGATGAAACGATACATTTCTTATCGTAAATGAACCGTCGCGTTAAGAGAAAAGGTTATGAAATCACATTTAAATTCTCAATACTATGGTTCGTTTCTAATCATAGTGCGAGTATTGAATGCAGATGTGTTTTTATTCACTTTTCAAGATTTTACAATATTGTTTAATTGTATATGAGCTTCTCTTCCTAATACGAAGTTAACATCTATATAATATAAACAAATATCTCGTTATTTAAACTATATACAAAAAAATCGACAAACGGGAAACATTTAAGTGATATCATTTAAATAATGTCTATATTAATAAGCAAATATTGTTCGCATGTTGTGTTGTGCTATGATGAGTGATCGACAGAGTGGTTCTATTGCAACAACGACAACGATAAAAGCATTTCCCTTTTTACGTAAGACGAAATTGTAATTGTTAATATGTTATTATGAGTTTAAATATTAACAGGCAAGGTGTTACTAGCTGTTATTCGTCTGCCCTTCACCTAAAAATCCGCGTTAGTTTTGTATCCGGTCACAGAATACGATACAGTCTCGTAAAGTGAGATGTCAATTTCTGTTTTTAATTCGAAGACATAATACGTTCTTTATTTATTTTAAACATTATTATTGCATTTATGTATATATATATATATATATATATATATATATACATATACATATATATATATGTATATATAATATGTACATATATATGAATATGTTCCAGTCGTGTGAAATAATTTAACGTACAAAGCTATTCACCTCTCTGTTTGTATTTTAATTATAAACATGAAACCTTTATGAATGTAGAATATCTATCTATCTATCTATCTATCTATCTATATATATATTTCTCTCTCTCTCTCTATATATATATATTTCTATATATATATATATATATATATATATATATATATATATTATATATATATATAAATAATAGTATTTAGCTGCAAAAAAATAAGTGTCAAAAATATTCTACTACCATGTTCATATAGACATACTAACACAAACACACACACACACATATATAAATATATATATATTTATATATATATATATATATATAAATGTATATATATATATATATATATATATAAACATGTATATATATATATATGTATAAAACAATATGTTGCTATATATCTGATAATAATTATATGGACATAATGAGTTTCAAAAAATAAGTTTACTGTTTCATTCGGATGCATGCATAGGTTTATAATTGAAGAGTGGGCGAGCGCACCGAGCCCGGGGCTTGTGAGGAAAGCGAGCAGGGACCGAAGCCCCTTAGTATATATATATATATTTCTATATATACATTATAGTCTAGTTACAAAAATAAAGTTTGCAAAAATAATCTACAGCTATATTTATATAGTCATACTAACATATATATATATATATATATATATATATATATATATATATATATATATATATATATATATGTATATATATATAACGATTAACGGTTACGTTGCTATATATCTGATAATAATTGTTTAGACATAATGAGTTTCTTAAAAAAATATTATTTCATTCGGTTACATGTATGTATATAATTGAGATTGTGAGCAAAGCGAGTAGGTGGCGAAGCCCCCTAGTAGTATATATATATATATATATATATATATATATATATATATATATATATATATGCATACATACACTGTATGTAAGCCTACATCATGCATAAATATATGTATTATTGTGAGAATAGAATTATAAACATATTGTTTTTATTGCAATAGATCTATAGTAATTAAGTTCTACCTATCTATTTTCTATATAATAAAAACCCATGTTTCTCGTTACTTTGTCTTCGGGACAATGTCTACGCTGATAATAAATGTTTGCTTTATCAGCTCACAGCTTTCAAGTTTAATTCATTAAGTTTCGTTCTTAGGTATTTTTTTTATTTAAACATATTATGCTGTAAAAACGAATAAAAGATTTTTTCTTTCTATTTTCCCGTCAATTTTGACCGGTTATATACTAGTGTTCTCATGTATTCCAATTGATATTTCGATTTAGATATTTCTATTTCGTTTAATTATTTATTAGTTTTATTTTTAGAGAAAAGGAAACAATTCTTATAAAAACAAATTCTCGATCTAGATCAATTATTTAGTTCAGTTTTGACTTCTGTTTGTTGCTGGTATTCTTATGACACATACGAGGGTCGTTTTGTGAATATTGTTTTATTATTAATTTTGCATCGAATTGGGTTATTGAATTCAAGATGGAAAAGAGAAGCAAATAAAAGGATTTTTTTTGTATGATTTTAAAACTGGTGGTAAAGGAATAGAAACTGCTGGTAAATTAAACGATGCTTTTGGTTGGGTTTGGTAAACTTAATATACACTTAAAAATTTACTATATATATATATATATATATATACAGAATATCTTAATTAAATTCTTAGTAGATAACAAGTGATGTAAAAAATGTGTTAAAACCTTTAAAGTACTAAATCGTCACTCTAACGAAAAAGATATCTAGATAACGCCAATAAAAATTCCTGTATTGATCACACAAAGAAAAATTGAAAAATGAAAAAGATTGTTATAAGTACGACAATTAAGAAAAACATACTTTAGATTCAAAATTGTATTGTTAATATTCATCCAACCTTGTTTCTAATTATTTAAAAATCCTGGAAACAATTACCCTGTGCCAGAAGAAGTTTTCTTCGGCGATGAAACCGTGAAACTTGCATTTAATTGATGCATTCATTTCATGGTTATGATTGTATATATTTTTACTATTTGTACAGAAAAGGTCGAGAAGCTTTTAACATTTAATTTACTTAAATAGATTATACATATTTAGCAGACATACCGAAGATTAATTTTTATATACACACATATGGTACACACACACATACACACACACACATATATATATATGTGTGTATATTTATATATATATATATATATATATATATATATATATATATATATATACATGTGTTATGAATGTATTTTAATTTCATTATAGTAATTTATAATATTAAACTTGGCCTAGATTTTGATTACATAAAATATGCGTTAATTGTAAGAGCGGCACAACTTCAATAATTAATTATTATATACAAAAGTTAATTATAATATTGTGTAATAATAATTAGTTTTAATAGATTGTACTTTTACACTGTTATTTGAAACATGAATATACATTTATACTTTAAACAGGCCTTTTCAATGAAATGTTAATAAAATGATGCTTTCAATTAAACGACTAACAAGTGCTTATCTTACACAATCTGCAACCAAATCGATCATTTTTGATATTTCTATTTGTGCATTGACTTTAACACTAAATCATAACCTTATGATTTAAATAAATTCATGAACAGTCAGTTCAGTCATATAAAATAAATAAAGATCCACTTTATTTTTTTTATAATTGAGTAATTAATAAAATAATTAAATGTAGATAAGTAATTCTGTAGCTATGAAAATATGTTTGGTTATGATGTATATTTTTAACTGTGCGTTGCCATTAAAAATATGTGACATTGTTTCCAGTTTAAGTTTATAAACACATGTAAATAAAATGACGATTAACACAAATTTATTAATGAAAACTGTTTTGAATTGCACGCAAAAGAGATATTTAATTAGGAAGTATAATTATCATACTTTATTTAAACTCGATTATTTAATACTATGAAAGACGATCACGCGATATAATGCAATGAAGGGCGTGGATATTCGTAAAGCATGTTTTTAAAATAAAACGTTAATGAAAAGTCAATACTCGACGAATAATTACCAAGGTCTGTAACGTGGTCTCGAAATCTACTGATGTGTGATCAAATTAACATACATAATTAAAAATAATAACGATAAAATATAACGTGTTACATGGGAGTACGTTCTGCAACAGGAAAACTGATGTATGTAATGTAATTTTAACCGGACGATAATTTATTACTGAGATTATAACGAGGAACGCACAGTTTCTGTGTCTCTACCGACTTTCTGTTTTTATGCGCACTTCAATACTGGAACAACATTAAAGAAGAAAATATTTATAAATGATCATTTGTAGAGTGAAAAAAAATGTTTTTGAGTGTAGAAAAAAAAATTTATACAGTTATATTATGTGGCTAGGAAAATAATTGCGGTTTTTGTTTTCTGTATTCAAATCTTATTTTTTTCAATGAAAGTGTCATGTCATGTTAATATTATTTTAAAGTGCATTTTTTGTCTGCATTTCGGTAATATTGATTTTGGTTTTATTATTGATTTTGCTTCAAATTGGACTATTGAATTAAAGACAGAAAAGAAGCAAATAAGATCATTTCTGTATGAGTTCAAAACGGGTGGTAAGGATGCAGAAATTGCTCGTAAAGTAAACAATGCTTTTGTTAAGAAACGTATGGTGCAAGGGTGATTCCAAAAATTTATTGCTGGGACGACAAGGTCGCGGACATTCTTCTTCAGTTCAAATAAAGTCGTTAGTTGAATCGATGATCGATTTCATTTAAGAACCACAAAAAAGATCACTAGAGAATTTTCTGACTTGTATTATTTGATCGAAAAACTGCATATTAGGTTGGTAGGAAAATAACTGCGGTTTTTGTTTTCTCCATTCTAACCTTATTTTTTTCAATGAAAATGTTATTTTGTGTACATGTTAATATCATTTTAAAGTGCATTTTCGGTCTGTATTTTGGTGACATCGAATTTGGTTTCATTATTAATTTTGTTTCATATTGGGCTATTAAATTAAAGATGGAATAGAAGCAAATAAGAGCAATTTTTTGTATGAGTAAAAAACGGGTGGTGAAACAGCAGAAACTACTCATAAACTAAATGATGCTTTTGGTATGGGTACTGTTAAGGAATGTACTGTGCAATGGTGTTTCTAAAAATTTTGTGCTGGACTCTAGAGCCTTGAAGATGATGAACGTCGCGGGCATTCTTCTTCAGTCCATAATGACCAAATAAAGGCGTTAGTTGAACCACACACAACAATTCGAGAGCTTGCACAAAACTTAAGCGTCGGTCATCCAACAGTTCTGGACCACAAATGAAGAAATGTATATGAATTTGATGGTCATAAACCGCAATTATTTTTCTATCAAGCTAATAAGAAAAAGCTGTCCAATCATAGTATGTTATTTAATAGAATGATTTTTATCTTTAAGTTAATATTTTTATTTTACTTTTTAAAAAATACCATTTACATACACACACACACAGACATATATATATATATATATATATATATATATATATAATTCAGTATGCAATTATGTTCGTTGAACTTTTAATGAACACGGATTATCAGCTCAGCTGATTAAATATAGTTTTTTCTTTCCATCGTAGAAAAAAACCACATACACTCTTTTTTAAGTTGCACGCAAACAATTAACATTTAATATAATAAGACCCAATGAACAAAATTGCAAAGACATTCATTATTTCCGTAAAATAATCTCATCATGCGCAATTATTTAAACAAGAGCTAATTTTATTTCTAGTTTTTTTTTTTTTTGTATACATAATATTTAAGATTTTGACATTTTTTCTCAGTGGCATAATTGAATTACACGCAAACATTTGTCTACATTTTACAGATGTGAACTCGTTTCATGCGTGCATTCATATTTGGATAGTTCACACAAATGAAAATGTGATTATGTTTTAGTGCCATTATGATTATGTATATAATGACAATAATTGTTAAATTAGATGTACAAGATATAAATTTAAATTAGATTATTGCAACGGAAGCGTAAAACTCACAGCACAATAAAGTACAAAATTCGTATGGTTTATTTTAAATGGAGATAGTAAATTACTTGTAATGATTTTTTTCATGATTTCATCAATTCGTCATCTAAAATATTATTATGATATATCTTTTTTTTATCGTTTCTAATTATATTAGGTTGGTGTCAAAAATAATTGCGGTTTTTACGCATCGAGTATAAAGATGCATATATCAGTTAAAAATGATATTTATAAATCAAAATAAAGTCCATTGACCTGCACGCATTTCTTCAACGGGAAAAAAAATTGTTTATTCCTACAAGATAGAATTCTGGAGTTGTGGAATTAACGAATTCATCGAAAGCGCTTTGAGCTTATACTTGATCTTTGAAAACATTCTCTTGTAGGAAATTACTTGAACGTTTAAAAAAAATGATAATCTGTCGGAGACAAGTCTGGAGAATAAGGTGGGCGAGATAAGGTTTCATAACCAAGTTCATTTAATTCTTTTTAAAGTCATTTGTGAGACGTGTGGTCGGGCGTCGTCATGAACAAGAACGAAACGGTAACTAGAAAAATCGGCGCCAAACTTAAAATAATAAAAACCGCAATTATTTTTGCACTAACCTAATACTTAAGTATAAACTACGAAAAACCTTTTATATCAGCAGAATATTCGACATTAAAAATCACAAACATCTTTAAATTGAATTTATGTTTCAATTTTATTAATCACTTTACTTGAAGGGCAATACTCGTATAATGTAACAGAAAATAAAAAAAATTATAAATATATATATATATATATATATATATATATATATATATATATTTAAATAACTATTTTTTTTCTATTTTTCACATCATTGCTTCGGAGCAACATTTATATATAATCAATAACATTTTTTATCTTTACACATTAAACCTTTATTTATGTTTAAATCTTTTACAGATTGCAGATTGTTTTAAACCAAAAGATATATTCTTTCTATCGAATCAATAAAATTGGATTATTGTTTTTGTAAGAATAGATTCTACATTCACAATTGAATAATTAAAAAAATATACAATGTTTTAATAGTGTCAGTTTTAGTATTAATTAAGTTTTAATAATTCAAGCAGATCGATGTCTCATTAATATTTAGACACGGTCAAGCTTAATCATTTTAATACACAAGTCCGGTAATAAACAACAATTAAACAAAATTATATTCAGTTTATGCTACAAACTACAGTATATTTGACTCTTTTGACTTAGTGTTATTATGTCGTTCAAAAGCACAAAATCATAATTATTATAATTATATTAAAAATGGACTGACCTTGCCGCATCGTGCACCAAAATGATGATAAAGTAATGAATTTGTGATGGTTGATTTATATAGGGTTCTTTTCGTGGAATTTTATAAGATGCTGACGAAGTCTTTTATCTTTTTATAAAATTACATTTCTCTCTCTCTCTATATATAAAATCAAAATTATCCACAAAAAATTGTCGATGACATCGACTTATTTATTTATGACGTCGGGTTTCATTGTTCCCAAATATGTTTATCTCATATATAAAATAACAACGTTGTCATCTGTCTGTGATAATGAAAATGTAGATGTTGAGTTTTAAAAAAATATGTTTATTGTTGTATTCGGTTACATCGATTGGTCGAGCGCAACGAGCAGCAGGCGAAGCCCCCTCGTTGTGCAAAAAAGAAAAATTGAACTTTTATTTAAACTAAATCAATTTATATGTTGTTTTTTTCAATAAATATTCAAATAAATAATAAATTACTTATATATGTAACCCTGGACTATTTTAAAATGTTAACATTAACATTTGTTTTTTTTTAACTATCCAATTATCAGTTTTAATAAGTATAGAGATTTAATTAAAAATGATAATTGTACACAAAATAAGTGTTATTCCAGAACAACAATTATATCTATATTTTATTATTTATAAAATATGTCAACGTTTTATAATACTATGATTAAAAAATCGCTAAAGACTTTTGATACATGTAATGAATACAAAATATTTTTTTTTATCGAATATCAATATTTATCTTGAACGAAAATAAACGTTGATCGAATAATGTTGAAATGCAAGAAATGAAAAGTGGTGTCGTGTACTTACAATTCGAAATGTAAATATTTCCATCTCAACATAATTATATCGATTTGATTCAGTTCTCGATTTTTATTTCTATGAAGTCAGTCATGTATGACATTAAGTTTGTAATTATTTGTATTCTAACAATTGATATTCGACAATTTTATTTATAAAATTTAGTTTGGATAGTAATCTTATTTACATGAGATAGTATTTCATCGAAAGTGAGATTTTAACAAATAATCCGTGGAAGAGGGAAAGGGAACCGTCTTGACGAGCGCAGTTCTCTAGTTTATGATAAAAATGTATTAGTTTTTTCATTCATTTCTCTTATAATTTCAAAACTAAAAAAATAAATCACGTCACTCATCTCAAATAAATACTTGAATAATGTGTCGTTTATTAAAATTTAAGAAATATTGTTTAGAAAAAAATTGTATTTTATTTAAGTCAGTTATTTTCCATGTAGTTTTCACAGTATTTATCTGCATGTAGTGATTAGTTTCTTTTATTTAAACGGTGCTACACTCTTATATTTTTCTTTTTAATACATAATTAAACATTTTTTAGATATTTCTTTCCCTCGCTCTCTCTCTCTCTCTCTCTCTCTCTCTCTCTCTCTCTATATATATATATATATATATATATATACAGTTTTATAAATAACATCTATGCATAACAAAAATATCCATTATTAATTATAATCATACTTAAATACATGACTATGCCATTGCTCAAATATTATTATTTAATGATGAAAATCGAAACATATATAAATATTTGTAGTTGTACGGTTATTTCATTCCTATACAATATTCAACTGTTGTTTGGCTGCTTATTCTGCTTTCAAGTTATATAATTTCTTTATTTAACCGATCTGTATCAATAAAAAGTAAAGTTTTATTTCTATATAAACAATGCAGTTATATCAATTATTCATACCGCATATATATATATATATATATATATATATATATACACACAGAAAAAGAGAGAAGAAAATGTAAATAGGTACATAAGTGAATCTATAAAAAACATAGAATGTGTACCAGCATCTAAAATATGCATTGGTAATTGTTATATAGAATCAAACTTATTTAACGTAGTGGGAGGTCGACGTTCGATCGAATTATCACAGTTGTAAGACGTATGCTGTTCAAGAATCTACTCGATGTTTGAACAAATAGTTGACAAAACAATACCAGATAAGTGTTTGATTCTTCTTACTTATTTGTTTTAGGAATTCTATTAACAGTAATTAATGAATATTCACTTAAAAGAAAATACAAACGTTTGGACTGTTAAAGTGACAAACTCAATAAATACAAATAAATGTTTATTTGTAAACAAACGAAAGAAATATTTTTATTTCAAGGAACTGAATAAGTTTGAAACATTCTTGTACTTATATATACACACATCAGATATATTTGTATAGATTAATAGAAGTATTTAACTTATTTATACCTGGCGTTTCAATTTCTGTGTCATATATTCAGAAAAAAGATATAAAACATCAATACTACTCAGTTGAAACAAAACGGATTCATATATATATATATATATATATATATATATATTGATTATGTTCAACTATTTTGATTCTTAATATATTTTTTCTATTTTTATATCTAACCTCACTATCGATGATAATAAAAATAATATTCTAATTATTTTCTAATTGTTAATTTTTTTTATATGAATAAATTAGTATTAGATATAAATAGATTTTTCTATATAACCAAAAAATAATTAAAATACTATTTAATAGTGTATCACCTGTTTTGAAATTCTATAATAACAAGAGGTACGAATAATGCTGGAAAATCTATAATGATATATTTTTCCTTTCTTTAATTATGAATTAATGAACTTTCCTTACTAATGAAACAAAAAAAAATAATTTCAAAAGTATATTTTATACTCTTAGCATTGAAATATATTGATATAAAATATTTCCGGGAAAAAAATTAGACTATTTTATTTAAAATCCAAGTTAGTGACAAAACATGTTCTTAATTTACATTTAATTTATGCAAGAAACATGTTGAGCTTTTGATTAATGTTCTATGATAAATTAATTCTATAATTAATATTTTTTGTATTAAAAAAATCTTATTATATATGTGTTGTTTAATGAGATAAGATTTCTATAAATATGAAATGAAAAATATAAAATGTTTTTAAGTTTTGCGTATAAGTAAAATAATTTTTCAACAAGATGATTACGGTTTGAACAGTACGTTCTAAAATAGTATACAAAATTTATAATTAAAAAAGTTTTTATAAAAATAAAATATAAAAATTATCTTTCCAATAAAAAAAATTTTTAGAGCAATCAGTTTCGGTTTTAAGAAATTACATTTATATAAAAATATAAAGGGGTATATATTTAAGAAGCTTGCAAGGAAAAGGCGATATACAGTAATTCAAACTTTTCAAATATACGAAAAACTGAGAAGGGTAAAAATATTTTTGTGATTAATTTGGTTCATGATTACAAAAAAGGGACTAAAAATACTTGATTAAAAATAAATTGAATCAAATGCATCATTAATATTTATTTTTATCATAGAATTATGGATGTTTTTGAACAGATTCTTTTAATTTTTTGAACAAATTTGAACGGTAAATCAGAAATTTCTAAAATAAATATATATTTGTTTTAAACTACGCTCTAATATTTTCTTCAATCAAATTCTATTTAAATATTCATTTTTTAATTAAATTTCTTTATTTAATAATTTTAATTGATTAAGTTTAGTGTTAGTTAATATTTGTTGCCAAAAAAAGTATTCTTTTTTGGAAATTATATTTAATCTGCATTTTTTGAACCGGTTAATGTTTATCGAAATAAACAAATAACTCGAAAATTACATAAATTAATTAAATTGTATATAAAATGTAATAAAATTTATGTATTATATATTTAAGAATATTTATTATCATATGTACACATAATTTAATTATAACAGATGAAAAAAATGATGACCTTCAGATGAGAAGGTCATACAATATTGTAATATACATTCTTTGTAACCACAACCTTCAGGAGTTGTACATCCATAACGATTTTTTTTATATGAAAATCAATATATTTATTACACAAAATTAAAAGTGATTTCATATTATTTAAAAAAAATATTTGCCTAGAAAAATAAAATAATTTTTTTTTGTGTATAACATTGCTGAAGACAACAATGTGAGTGAACAATCTACTTCTTTGCAAATATTTCGAGGTATAATAGATGCTGTGTCGATGGAAGGGCGATGAAATCCATTGTTTTCTCTTTCTTGTCAAGACATGATGGCTGGTTGAGTGCATTCACGACGAGCATGTCCCACCATGATAAATTTAACATACTATAAATCCGTGAAAAAGAATCTATCGCATGCTACAATCGTTGCGAATTGTAGGAGGAGAAGACGGTTAAAAACAAAATTTCAACAACTGAAGACAGCATTGTAGTGAGTACGATTTTATGCGAAAACACAGAACGAGCGCGCGTTTTAAATTCAATGAACTTGAAATACAGAGTTGAGAAACGTTGATTACACATTCACAAGTTTGAAGATTGGCGGGGTATTTGTTTTTATAATTGAATTGTGCGGTGACATTTTATATTATAATAAACATACATTGTGATCGAGTTTTTTTTGAAAAAAAAAGTATTAGTGATTTTCTTACAAAAGAAATTCTTTAAAAAAAATAAACTTCGCGTTAAGTTGTAACGAATTCAATATTAAATTCGAATTTATAAACAAACATGTTTGATTGCAGTGAAATCGAAATGGAATTAGAACAATGTCTATAATTACACACTGGATTTGAATCTTTGATCTGTGCTCTGTATTCAAAATTAAAAATTAATTAACATTAACTGGACTAAAGTAATTATTTAAAAAGTGTAGTGAAATTGACACTAGTGATTGTTAACTTTCGAGTGAACTCATTTTTAAAGAAAATGTCGTTGAAAATGAGGTAAATTTTCTTTTTTCACAAATTGCATGCAATATATTTTTAATGAAATTTTATATAATTAGAAAGTGAGTTTGTTTGTTGCTATTTTCGAAATTTAACAATTATTATTAAAATATAATTAAGGTGAAATATATACATACATACATATATATATATATATATATATATATATATATATATATGTATATGTATATGTATGTATGTATACAAACAATTTTTTATTTTATGTTTAATATTTAATCTTCTATTAAAATATTTATTTAAATATTGAAGAGATAAGGAAAGTCCCAAAAAAGAGTAAACTTAAATACATACCGGTCAACTTTTTAAAAATCTCTACATTAATAGATATATCAAGAAAAAAATGATTAGATATCTGAGTGAGAGAGTAAGAAATACATTTCGTTCATTAATAAACTATTTACTTTACTTTTAAGTCATTCATTTGGTTAGCTTAATGAGACGTTTTATTAAATATGTAAATATGTAGATGCAGTCAGTAGTACATTTGTATTATTAACACCATTAGAAAATATACATATGCGTGCCTTTATATTTATTAGAAAAGATACAAAATTGTAAAAAAATCAGTAATTAGGAATAATAAAGAATATTTGTATAGCATAAGTATATTTGAACTGAAATAAAAAAAATACAATTATTAATTTATTTGCTCAGTTGTGAACAGGGTGTAAAGTTGTGGTATTAGGGGTAAATGTATAAAACATGGACAACCAGTGGTTGTTTTGATTTTTTTGGGAAAACATCTATTTATTGTATCATTTTTAATTGTAAGATCATTTGCTTTTCGTAAAAATGCTTATATGTTTAAAAAAAATAATATTTTTTACTAGCAACTTGGTATCTTTTGTCAGAAACTATTTTATCAACTACGAATACATTTGTAAAATATATCGGTGACCATAGAACGGTGTTCCTTGCAATATACTTCTATATTTTGCAAATGTTTTAAAATGTATTTTATATTTTTTAAATTCCATTTTATTTTTTTAATAACATCAACTTCTAGTTTCGGATCGCGGGTCGCATGCGGCTCGAGGGAATGTATTTGACACCACTGTTTTAAATCAATCAATTATTCAGCATTTATGAATCTAAAGCAATGGCTCCAATGGGCGATTTTCATTCTTCAAATGATGTTTTTTGATACTTCGTGACAAATTGTTATTCATTATTTATTTATAACATTAGTTACTTATATACATGCATATATACATACATATATATATATATATATATATATATATATATATATATATATATACACACACACACACACACACACAGGCTGGCACAAAAAGAACGAAAGGGGTTAAAACATTAATCTTTCTTAGTCTTGTATCATTTTAATCCTTCTTTATTTCCCAATATATAGTATAAGGATGGGAAATTTTTCTTAATTACACATGAAAAATGATGTTCATTTTCGGCATCATAAGGTTGAGCACTTTCTATGACATTTTCCATCACTTCTCTCAGTATTTCTGGACATACCGCTCGAATTTCTTCTCGTATGTTGTTCTTCAGCTGCAGGATATTTTTTTTGGCTTATTGACATTTTTAAGTAGCCCCTCTCTCCTAAAAAATCGGCATGGTTTAAATCAGGCGAACGAGCAGGCAAATTAAAATCGTTTTCTTGAAATTATGCGTTCGCCAAAAATGTCCTGTAAAAGTGCTAATAATCTGTTGTCTTCAGCTCTTGTTCAGTGTTAAAAAAACACATAAATATTTCATACATGAGAGCGTATCATTTATTTTCATTACTATAAAGATTCACGATTGAAAAATAATTTTCAAGTCCACTGAGCTAAAAACTGACATTTAAAAAAATGATGAGTAAATGAAACAGTCGTTGAAAAGTCACGAAGAAAAAATGTATCTTATTCATCAAGTAAACAAGTAAATAAATTAATATTTATAAATTAGTTTCATGCTGACAAGATAATTGTAGAAATTCAGTAAAAACGATAATACAATTTAATAAAAAGCTTACAAATATTTATAATAATGATTAAACTATTATGAAGTAAAATATATTCCATTTCATAAAACAATATAATTGACTCTTATTTAAAGATTTTAAAAATTGATTATTACATTTAAATTCGACCTTTATATATTAAAAATTAACATATAATCTTAAATTATATATATATATATATATATATATATATATATATATATATATATATATATATATATGAATACAAAAAACAGTACAGTTACATATTTTTTTATTAAACCCGTTACAATAGCATAACAGTTAATTGAATATCAAAATTGATTTACTCACGATTTTGGACAGACTTACAAGAAAATGTTTATTTTGAAATGAATCATCTGCAAATGATAGTCATCTTCTTTTTTAATTTCATATTTTCTCATATGTAACATACAATAAAAGAATCATTAATCTTGAAACATACCTCAACTAGTATTCTTTACATGAAACTATTACGTGACAAGAAAAAGTATAAAAAATCTTATAAGTGAAGTAGCTGTGTTTATAATGACGTATAAACGATATAAGAAAAGAATTTGTTTTTTTAGTAAACTATTAATCTTGTACAGAAAATGTTAAAATTCGGGAAATTATTGGTGTTTAGGAAACATTGTTTCTTTTTATGTAATTCTTTAAAATTTTTATTTAATTACATGTATGTGTTTCAGCCATGTAATAATTAAATTTAATACACGATTTTTATTTAAACAATTATTCTGTGTGTGAAAAAAATCTTTGTTTCTACGTTTCGTTGATTTTTAAAAGCAGTTATTAAAAATGTCAAAATATTGCCACTTATAATAATAATTATTTACATTATAATAAACATGAGAAGTATACAAGTTATGCATGTTTGTTTAATAAATCTAATTTATACATACAAATATTTGTTTTATTTAATTATATATTAAAATTAGGTGATTTTTTAAAACAATAATGCATGCTTTTCAATTCTGAAACATACCTTCTTTTATGATAACTTTTATTGTTATTTTTTAACTATGATTGTCGAAATTAAAAAGAGTAAATTGCATACTAAATCAATACAGTAAAAGATTTACTTGTATAAATATTTTGTTAGGGTGTTAGTGTAATTTATACGCCAATGATTATCTTGGAAAAAATTAAAATAAAATAAACGAAACACAGGTTATTTTTTATTCGATTCATAAAGTTTCATTACTTTTATACCATCATGCTGGTAATTTTCTTATTTCATTCATGTTAAACTTCTTTAATTTTGATATAAAATAGTGAGACACAGCTCGTACTATTTTGTATTCAGTATTTAATTTTTTTCTTAAGTAAATTTTTCTGTAAACTCTAGAAAAGACAATGGGGAAGTATTTGATAAGTCATCTGTTTGAAGCCCAGTTGAAGTTTTCTATTTTTTAAATCACTTATTGAATAGAGTGCCGTTTAACGCTATATTGAAGGAACAACTCTTTTTTTCGCTGATATAAAACTTTGAATCAATTATAAGATTAATTTTAACAGCTGTCAATAATTAACATCTGAACTCATCAATTAATTATGTTTGAATAGGGAATGAAACTATGTAAATTCCATCAAAGAGACAAGTTAGTGTTTTATTTACCACTGATTCCTTAACTCCTTAGTTAAACACAAACAAAAGGATATGTCGGAAACGTTCGTTTTTTTATACATATAATTCAATTTTTCTTAGCCTAACCTTAACCAAAACCTTTCTACAGATTGAAAAATTCAAGAAGTATTAAACAAAAAAATACTATGATATTAAAATGACATTAACACTTTGGATAGAAACAGATTTATATCCAAAACACTGTTCCTTTGGAATAAAAAAAAAACGCTACGAACTTGTACATCAACTCAAAACGTCTGTAAATGAATCATTCTAGATAAATAATAATGACAATAATACTTGTATATAATAGCATGAACTTATGGATTGATCTGACATATAGCGCTCTTAAATTGATTAGGAACCGGAAGAAGACAAGACAGTTATGTTTTACAGAAAATAATGGTATCCTATATCATAATTAACGATTTACAAATACGGAAACTTCCTAGTATTTATTTAGAGTACGAAATTAGAGTGACAATTACATTCCTCGAAATTAATATCGTATTAAAAGTGTCGTGTACAGTTATTTAAGTTCACTTGCAATTATACTGATAGAGATACACATTCACATCGAATATTCATTGAAAATGTTTCTCATACCGAGTGAAGTATTGCATGCGTGGAATGTTTCGTCGAAATTGATGTACAGGGACAATAATTAGAAACGGATTATCATGAAACAGGAGCAATACGTCGGTATGTGATATTTTGATATGTTGACAGTTTGAGGTACGGTCGTCTCACGACATTGCGACTAATTACACGATCAACGGGCGTCTGTTCCGTTTGCGGAACAGCCAGTAAGGTTAAGAAACTCTTTCGGTGTGTATTCATACTCACACCGGTACACGCACGAAATGGGTATTAAAAAAATATACTGTTTTGGAAAGTGTACTTACTCATACAGAGTCGAAAATAAAATCGTAACCATTTGTATAAAAAATATGATAAAAAAACACAAAGATTTTTCTGTACAAAGGTGTGAATTGTATTAACGGAATTTGTATGAATTATGAAGACTGTTTTCTTTCAATAGAAAAATAATTAGAAGAATATACAGTTGATAATTTTATATTTGTTGTAAAAAATAAAAATCTCATAATAATAAGATGAATAAAAACTAATTAACATTTCTAAATTTTCATAAAAGGATAAAATAATGACTTATTTTTAATTTACCATATGTATAATCATCCACGAGTATTTTTACAAACAAAAACCTTAATAAAAATTGACTAGTTTTTATAAATTTCTGTATCATTCATTGAGTTCTCTATGAAAAAAATAAACATTCTTTAAATTTATCGTTCGTTGTTTTCGCCAAATAAATTAATCAATCATCTATTGCAACATGTGTTTTAAAAATTAGAAATTTGATCACTGCTCTTTAATAAGACATTGAATTAGAGATTCAAGATTTGGATGTGTTCTGGTACAGATTCTGTCATCAAAAATCAATTTATTAGCTTGGTAGAAAAATAATTGCGGTTTATGACCTTCGCATTCATATACATTTTTCTCAGCTGGCTGTTTTAAGTGGTCCAGAACTGTTGAATGTCTAACGCCTGTTTTCCCTTCATCAAAGTCTATCTTTTACTCTCATATAAGCAGTTAGATGTGTTTAATATTCAATATTTTTTTTAATGATTCGATAGTAATATGGCAGACAATAAATTTTTTTACAATTCCTAGCATAATCTTTGAAAATTAAATTATAAAGGATCCGTTATAAGATTGATACAAATTATTTATAAATATTGGTTGGTAGAGAAATAATTGCAGTTTATAATCTTCAAATTTTTATAAATTTTTCTTAGATAGTTGTTTTAAGTGGTCCAGAACTGAATGACTAACGCCTGTTTCTCCTTCATCGATGTTCATCATTCACTTTTGTATAAGCAGTTAAATGTGTTTAATATTCTATATATTTTTTTGATAGTTTATCTTTAATTCAGTGGTTTTCAATGCAACCTCCTAACACAATTGGGTAGATGTTTAATTTTGAATCGTTCGTGGAAAAAAGCGAGATTAATTCAATTAGTAAAATGTTTTTTTTTTTTTAAAAAAAAACATATTTAACTATTATAGGTAACACGAACCCATCAATAATGAAATCATCAACCATATCGCATAAACAGATAACTGATGCTGTTAGTGCGCTTTATTCTGCACGCACGATACGGTCGCAAGTGTGCGTGTGTCTTCTTGTTTACATTCTTCATTGCAATCGTGCACACACATATTCACGTGCACGGTCCAGTGAAAATCCGTGTGTGTAATTAATTTTCGTATGCATCTCGACGTTTTCCGGTATCTTTTGTACGAGTGTCGTGTCAAGATCGATCAGTTTCGAGTCAACTGTGCGAGAAATTTATCTCGAAACGAATTTAATTTCTGTGCTCATTCGAAAAAACGCTTAATGAATTTTTCATTAACAAAACGAATTCGAATATTATACTGTCATGTTTGCGTCGAACGCGATTCTCTTTATGGAAAGTGATCTTTGTTCTCAGTTCATTATGATTCTCATTTATATTCGTGATTTTCGTTGAATCTTTTAAAGAAACTATATTATTTTTTTCCACAAACACACATATAAATAATATATTTTGTTACTTATTCATTTATAAACATATATTCGTTCTTTCTATGGTCATTATTCTAATCATTCTATTTTAATAACAGAGAAGATTCAAACTTATTAACCTTTTTTTTAATTATAATTATTTAAAATTGTCCTTATATATATATATATATATATTTATAGTAGTTTATATTTATTTCTACTATGATAAAATAATACATTATATATGAACATGAATTTCAAATTAAGACGGTTTTTTTTACACAAATATCGCTTATTATTGAACAAAAAAATATAATTTTAAGTGAATTAAATATATTAATATTACTATCATTTATATTTATTAATATTTTGATTTATGGGATAACTATTTAAAGTTATTAACCTATTAAATATTTTTTTTAGTAACTATTCTTAATTTTCTTAACAGAGATAAGTGAAGATGAGTTGTTTAACAGAAAATACACTAATTTAACCACGTAATGTAAAATAGTAAGAAATGTTACATAGATACAGATGAATATAGAATAATTGAAATGAAAAAAAATATTGATATTAATCCTTTGAACCCACCTTTTACAGTGGAAGTATTCTAATCCACTCTCACTGAATATATTAATTTTTATAACAAAATAAATGGCTACTAAAAAATAATATTCAATTCTGTCATCAGTTAACCGTTTGAAGCCGGGTGTGGACCTAGGAATCCATTGATGTTTTTCAATGAAACTATAGTCTCAGAGCGCTACATATTGAATGATATATTTAAAGGTCACTAATCTATTTCTAATGAGACTAGATTCATAACTCTTTCTTTCATTAGAAAAAAAATCAAAAATCAGAAAAATCGCGGTTTTTTCATTTGAAAACCTATAAAATATGTGAGCTTGAGAATTAGGTTGAATAATATTTTTTTTCTAAAAGTTCATCATTGGAAGAAAGCGTATAAAAAATTTTGAGACTCTACGTCCAGGTACAAGATGTGACCGATGTGGAAAACAGTTTTGTGTGCATTTGATGGTTTTAAAATTTTTCACACACAACAGTAATATTATTTCTGTAAATATTTATTTGAAATCGGTTTTTCTGCTTCTAGTTATATGTTTCTAATCAAGAGATTTTTGTTTGCCCGAATATTATCAATGATTTTCTACGATATATCAGATAGATGTGAAATTTCTAATGGCTAATTTTAATTAACATATTTTTTGTGACCGACAATTTTACGATTTTCATTTTGTTTACAATAACAGAATGTTCAATTAATCGAAAATAATTGTTAACAAATTTTATCACCTCTTCCATCTTCCCAGCTCCAAAGGTGAACATCATTTTATAGTGTATTTTTCGGTCTGTATTTTAGTAATATTGACTTTGGTTTTACTATTAATTTTGCTTTAAATTAAGCTATTGAGATAAAGATGGAAAATAAGCAAATAAGAGTAATATTTTATATGAGTTCAAAATAGGTCATAAATACAGCAGAAACTGCTCAAATCAGGGTTAAAATATACTAATAAAAATGTTAAAATAAAACAGATCAAGTATTTAACCTTTTTATCATTATAAAAGGAAGTGATTTATAGAAATAACTTTTTGTTCATTTTCCTAATTCATTCCGAACACAAATTCAAAAACTAGTATTCTTTACTTGGCAGTTAATTAAACAATGAATAGAAAAAGTCAATTTAAGAATATTAATATGTTTGAATTAAAAACGAGTGAATATTTTTTCTTGTAAATATAAACATTATTTAAATTTTGTTAATGAGAGAGATAAATTCTAGCAAAAAATATAAATTAATTGTTCATTTCTATTAATAAAAAAATAGTTTTAGGGTTTTTAAACAACTAAGAAGACAGTATAAGGATTAGTTAACAAAAGATTAAATTTAATAATTTTATAACATGTCTATGTAATTTACATAAACGTCAAAAGTAATTATCATTAACTTCCATGAAAGATTATAAAAATGTTGTATTCTTTATTTAAACATTTTTATTAGTTATATATATATATATATATATATAAATTAATTAATTCCGCTTCCGTGTATTTGTAATGCGTAACTATTGTTTATATTAAAAATGAAAAATCGCACGAAATTGAAGCGCACGTTACTTGAAAATAATGGGCAAGGACGAGGAATATTAAACAGCGTTAAACGTTTTTCGAATGTAACAAAAATTATGAAAACGTTTAACCTTAGATCTAATCGTCATTCATATCTTTAATAAAAATCAGTAAGTAAATATATAGGGTGATTCAATTTAGGTTTCCACATGGAAGTATTTAAAGGAGGCGCAGTGGTTGAAAAGAGTCATGTTATTTTTTATTTAATGTTTTCGTTCAATTCAGTACTAAAATATAATTGAACTTTAAACTTAAAATATTAAATGGGAGAAAAACATGTTTTTTTTTAAATGTTCGCGTTTTTTTTAATACATCCGTGCGGTTGGGTGGTTATTGGAGTTTTAGGGTGCTTCGATAATTAAGGTTATTAGCTCCTGAATACAAATTTTAATTAAAAAAACACACACCGTTTGCGCACTTGCGTTCGAATCATCCTTTAATTCTAAACAACAAATTATGAATAACAAATGCTTAAAAATATTCCATTAAACCAATATTTTATCAGTGAGAGATAAAAACATATATGAAGCAACTGGACTGGTACAGTACTTAATCTTGACTGGACAATATGTATAAATATAATAAGAAGAGATGAAACTCTTACTTTCGTGTGGAAGCCTAAGCTGAATCACCTATATATATATATATATATATATATATATATAAGTGGATGTGTGTATATACACAAAAAAAAATATGCTACTATTTAACTACCACATTTATTATTAAATATTTATATTTAGTCTATTTTCAAGAAAAGTTTCATAACACCGATTGTTAAAATAGTAATTATTTGCTGGAGAGCTCAAATCTCTGCTATAAAGTTACAGCATATTAATATATTTTATTTTAATGAGTCTAGTGTATTACAAAATAAATCAGCATAACGAGACGTAGTAGAACGTACATAATACTTTTCTGTTTAATGTATGATTTATTGTTGATGTTCTGTTGAAATTCCAAACACACTTTGTAATAAAATTGATTTTTTGTAAAGTGTAAAGAAAAATTAACTATTTGCTTATTTTTATTTTATCCTCTTAGATTACTCTTGAAATTATTTTTTTGAACGACCACTTTCGATTTTTTTCTGTCTCAATATAGAAGAAAAAAACAATCAGAAGACAAAGATTTGAAAAATTGATTCTAAAAAAGATGAAGTCAATGTTTTCAATATGAAAAATTGAAATGATTTTAATAAAAATAATAATAAATTTAAAAAGAATTTTTATTTTAAAAAAAATAATAAGATTTGTTTGATTTTTGATTTCTGATAAGGATTATAAAACTTATATTTCTATTCAAATATTAATATATATTTTAGTTCAGATATTAAATGTGCCAAATCATTCCATCAATTATATATATATTTTTTGAAATTATAAATAATTATTTCAAAATTAAAAAAATGATTTAAAATTTCCTACGCATTTTTTTATATTTCAATGCATATTTTATAATATTTTTTTTGAAAATCTCACGCATAATGCACCCAAGGTTATTGAAATATGAAAGATTGCGTCAAAAATTTCAAATAATGTCTTTTCCGAGTTGTGATGAGTCCGGTAGAAGTGTTCAATTTCAATTTACTCCGCCAATTGTCACGGTCATCGTGCATCATGCGCAATAACTTGATGGCCATATTCTATTGTTTAAATGGTTATTAAGAGAATATACTGTTTCGTAAGCCGAATCTCTACATCAAGATCATAGATAAAACTGTAATTTGTTATATTATTGATTGCTGTCCAACAGCTCGTTAAACGAACGTGTCTTATGTGGCAATAGACTGTAACTAATATCATTAAAAAGGAATAGGGAACGAATGATCAAATATCCTTTTTATTCGAATGTCTATTCTGAAAAATATTTATCATGTTTTTCAAAAATTGTATCAATTCGACACTTTGTCGATCAATTACTCTACGAATGAGTCATTTAATCAGGAAAAAGAAAACTAACAGACAAACTTTTCATTTTTTCTTCTAAAAAATTCATTCACTTTTCTTCTTCGAATAATTGTTATTCTAACAGTATGAAAATTTAATGAAATATTACCATATTATATAAACTAGACTATTCATACATTTAAATTTAAACACAACTATTGATCAAACATTGTTCTATTTGCAACATTGAAAAACTGTTTTATCTGTATTACTATATTTTTTTAGAATTTCGACACAAGTTCAACAATCATAACCGTTTATTAAAAAGAGAAATATTATATAGATGGTCTACTATTTCTCGTTATGCCGATTTATTTTGTAATACACTAGTCTCATTAAAACTATACTAATTAGTAACAAAACTATATGTTTCTACACACTTATGCATATATATATATATATATATATATATATATATATATATATATATATATATATATATATACTGTATGTAAATATTGCATATGAACTTTATATGTGTCAATAAAGTGAAGAAAGATAATAATATAATTTGAAATTTTCACTGAAAATCATAAATTTTGTGAAATTTATGTAGATTTATATATATATATATATATATATATATATGGTTTTGAATATGTTTCATCATCTAGAAATAAAAGCAGTGAATAAATTGATTTAAAATATTGTTGAATAATAAATATCTTACTACTTAAGTAGTACATAAGAATTAAAATAGTATAGTAGAAGGTAATAAGACATATTTGCTTTACTTGATTACAATTTTATATTAGAACAATAATTTAATTATATATGTTGATTAAAAAATCAACTAAATCATTATTTTACAATTGCTATGATTAATAAATTATAAGTCTAAGTCTATTATTGTTTATGTACAGTTTTAACACATTTTCTATAAAATAAAAAAAAGACATGAACGAGAGGTCAAAAAATAAATTGGGAAAGATTTTTTTGTACGAAATTATTCTCAGAGTTGATAAAAAATAATTAAAATTCGAGAGAAATAGAGTTCAGCAGTAAACTGAAATTTTTCTTAAAAGAATCTGTGCTTATTGGAAAAAATTGATTAATAATTACAATTCATGTAAATTCGTGTATTTATGTTTATATTTAATACAAGCTTTTAAAGTTAATTCCATAAGTATGTACAATAAAGAATAAATGCATTTGATTATAGAAATAAAAATTAAATTGAGAACTAATTGTAGAAGAATTTAAAACTTGACATAGATTATTATTTAAATTATATCTAAACTTAATCAGTGCCAATACACTTGACTTTTTATTAGTGTCAAAAATTTATAAATATAAATTAGAATAAGTATATTCTACTATTTACTTCTCGTTTTATTTGATATTTTCATTTATTAGTGTAATATTGAATACATTATTTCAATATAATTTTGAAAATAGGTTCAATTCTATATTTAAATCTATTTGTTCAAAGATTCAATAACAGATGTATTGTTATTAGGTTGGTAGGAAAATAATTGCGGTTCATGACCGCCAAATTCATATACAGTTTTCTCAGTTAAGCTGTCTTAACTGGACTAGAACTGTTGGATGACTGACGTCTAACTTTTGTGCAAGCTCTCGAAATTTTGTGTGTGATTGTGAGTCAACTAACGCCTTTAGTTGATCGTTATGAATTGAAGAACGATTCTCTCGACTTTCTTAATCATCAAGGCTTTTGTATCCAGCACGAAATTTTTGGAACCATACGTTCTATTACACTATACGTTCCTAAACAGTACTCATACTAAAATCATCGTTAAATTTACAAGCAGTTTTTGCTGCTTTACCATCCATTTTGAACTCACAAAAAATTGCTCTTATTTGCTTCTTTTTCATCTTTAATTCAATACCCCAATTTGAAGCAAAATTAGTAATGAAAACAAAGTCGATGTTATCAAAATGCAGACTGAAAAATCCACTTAAAAATGATATTAACATGAACATGATGAAATGACATTCATTAAAAAAAATGATTAGAATTCAAAAACCGCAATTATTTTCGTACCAATATAATATTATTGTGTTTTGTACGAAATTCATTTATAAATAATAAACTTCTTCTGTAAAGAAATAGAATGAAAACACTAATATTGATGTAAATATAGAATATAAACATTCTTATATATATATATATATATATATATATATATATATATATATATATATATATGGACGACTTTTGCTTTTTCATGAATATGTACATATATTTATATTTTGTAAATGACCTGAAAATTCAGATTGTGTGTATCATCACTTCAGTGCCTTAATAAAACATTTACATAATTTTTTTTACATTTGTGTAAGTGTATTTCATTCTAGGAAATATTTTATTAATCGCGTAATTAGTTATTTAAATATGAAGAAATAATCTTTCAACGGTAAAGAAATAGAAAGTAAGCGTTCGCTTTGGCAATTTAACAAAAAAATGTGTAGAAAAGGCCATAAAAAATAATTTTCAAACACACATTTAAATAAACATATATAATTATATCTTATGAAGTTTTTCATGATTTTATGTAATTTTCACACGTATATATATATTTATAACTACTAATTTGGTTAACAGTTTTTTTAGAATCTTTTAATAATTAGGCATTCTATTTTTTAAACTTAATTATTTATAAATAATTTTTTTCACAAATGAGGTATTCTCTCACTCTACAAGCCATATTTTTTTTCTGATCGAAATAGTTTAATAAATGCTTGCTGATCTGATATATCTGAGTATGTGGGCATCGCCATTAAAATTCATAAAAGCAACAATCAAAAATGATCAGTAATCAGTTATGGAATGTCTGATTGAACAGAAACTTTTTTTATGGTTTGTCCAGTTCTGAAAGCGAATTTACTCATAATTCCAGTTAAATAAATCATATTAATCATAGTATTTTTTGTATGTCTTACTTTAATTTTAGACCTGCGATTTTTTCTTTAATTAACCCTTTGCATTCGAAACATTTTTTGACTTGATATACCAGCAACTTGAAGGAATAATCGAGATACATTAACAAATTAAAATAAATATAATTTCGATAAAATTTTAATTATATGTTGTAAATTGATACAGTTTATATAGTGCTATATAAACTTTGTGATATGATTATATGTTTTTAATCTATATATTTTTTGATTGTTTGGAATTTTTGAAAGTAATCGCCTGTGTATAGTCGGATTATCCACACAAGTGTCGCAATAATATATTTTTTTTCGGTTTCCTTGTACAACACTCAACAATAATGTTCACTTAAAGGATATTTGCATCTATTCTACATACTAATAACAGAATATTGGTCCTGTAAAAGTTATATCAAAAGAAAAATATTTTATTTATAGTTTACTAAATTTGGATGTTTTTTTTTGTCCTGAAAAATATTTTTTTCAATTTGTATATAATGTTATAAAGCTACTTATTTCAGTATATTACACGAGAATAAAAAAAAAACACTTGGTAATAGAATATCCCGCTGTTCCTGTACAGAGACAAACCGAGTTACGGAGAAACATATTGTGTTTCCGTATGGGGACACGTCGTGTGTAAAGGGTTAAAATTATTTATTTTTTAACGAAATGTTTCGAGATCTACATGATTTAAAATTTCTTATTTACAAGCTTCGATTTTCAGTTTTAGTATTAAATTTCTGTTGTAGTCTCATTTATTGTCCTTTATTATTCTTGATAATAATTTCCTTCAACAATATTTTTCTCACTTATTTCCGATCTTCTTACCTGACTTAGTTTTCTACTTTCTTTTCTCGTTTATATCTTAATGTAGAATTTTCTTTATATATTTATAAAATTATTAACTCATAGATAATTAATATAGTTCACTAAAACTATAAACGATCAGAGTACCATTTTGTTTTTATTATAGAAAATATCTAATTACGAAAAAGACTTGCTACGGTTATAGCATTTAAATTAAAAAAATCAGTAAGGAAAAAGTAAGTTTTATTTTTACTCCACATATTAATTCTTAATCTTCCATTTTTTATGAGAAGAAAAATCTGATTTTATTTTCAATATAAAGTTTAAAAATCATTTTATTATACTTTCTAAATACTTATATAAATTAATAAAAATTGAATCTGTGTATCTGATTTAAAATAATTAAAATGTTACTTTTATTTTTAATAATTTGTATGACTTAAATCATGTATATATATATATATATATATATATATAATATATATATATATATATATATATATATATATATATATATATATATATTTAATTAAAGAATCAGTAAGGAAAAACTAAATTTTAATTTTGCTTTCGAATGTTGAGAATCATCTCAACATTCATTTTTTTATGAGAAAAAAATTTGATTTTATTTTCATTATAAAGTTTAAAGATGATTTTATTATACTTTCTAAATAATTATATATATTAATAAAAAAATTAATTTATACCTGATTTAAAAAATAATTAAAACGTTACTTTTATTTTTCATAATTTGTATAAGACTAGAATCATATATATATATATATATATATATATATATATATATATATATATATATATGTATAACCAATAATTACAAGTGAAATGTAAACAACATTAGCATCACCTGTGTGTGTGTGTAATATTATTATTGCATATAATATTTACAGTATACAATGTGAAGTACGTTTATCAAAGTGCAATGCTTTCTTAGGTAACGGAGTTCGGTTCCGTGCCCATGAATTCCCCGTAACATCATCTGTGACGATGTACTACTCAACAGTGTGTAATAGTTTCATGATGTCAATTTAATAATGCTCACTGCTTTTTTAGTCATTGATAAACAAATGTAAATACAGTACAAAACAGAAATTAATATTCTCTTCTAGAAATTATTTCATTCCTTTCTATACTTTTTGAATTGATATTTAAGGTTTTGTAATCGTAATGAAATTAATTGTCATATCAAAAATAAATTATGTGAAAAATTTAAAAAATGTATTACATTATTAAAAGTTAATTTATATTTTTCTGTAATAAGATACAAGTATATTTATCTTTAAAGCATTTTAATATAGGATAAATATAATTAATAATTATAGCATGTTCAATTTTTTTTCCATTTCTAATTCTTATTGTCCGTAGATTTCGAAAATAGCCATTTTCCTACATTATTTTTCAAGATTTGCAATTTATATATATATATATATATATATATATATATATACATTTCTTTTTCAATATTTGCAACAATTTGAAAACAATGACTACAAATTCAATCCGTCTGTGTTTTACTTTTTCTATATTTTTTCTAATTATAAGAACAGTAAATTATTTTAAGTAAAAGAAATAAAAATAAATTCATTTTCATTGATATCGTTTGTTATGACTATATAATCGTAATTTATCGATTATTGCAATATTCTTTGTCTTTTTAGTAACGAAATAAAGATCATTCAGTGCCATTATGTTACAAAAACATTAATGTTTAAGATAAAAAATATTAGCACATAAAATGTAGATATGTAAAAATATTATTTAATAATCAATCTTTGGAAGGAAGCCCATAGACAATTATTGTACATTTTTTGATAAATAATACTGGATTTTATATTTTTGTTTCAGATACAGTCATCACGTATTGTCATCGTTCTTATTAGTTACTTTTTTACATGTAAGTATATTTTTATTATTTTTATTCTTGTTAGTTCTGGATTATACACACACATCTCTCTCTTTATCTCTCTCTCACACACACACACACACACAAATCTACATATATATATATATATATATATATATGTAGATTTGTGGGTGAAAAATTTTTCATGTGTAGTTTAACTTTTTAGCTATTTCTTAAAAAAAATTAATACTACTCATTTTTTTCTGATATTATACATTACTAAATATTGAACTTAGTTAATTATCAATAAAATTTAAAAAATCTTAATTTAAAACATACACACACACACATATATATATATATATATATATATATATATATATATATATATATATATATATGTGTGTGTGTGTGTGTGCGTGTGTTTGCGAGGGTGAGGGTGAGTTGTTATAATTTTTTAAATTTTATTTTATTTAACTAAGTGTAACATTTAGTAATGTATAATATAAAAAAATAATTTAATGCTACTCATTATTTTCTTACATTATATACTACTAAATATTAAACATAGGTAAATATAAATAAAATTTAAAAAACATAATTTAAAATACAAATACACACACAGATTTATATATATATATATATATATATTTATATTTATATATATATGTGTGTGTGTGTGTGTGTGTGTGAGGGTGAGATGTATGATTTTTTCAAATTTTATTTATATTTAGTTAAGTTTAATATTTAGTAATGTATAATATAAGAAAATAATGAATAGCATTAATTTTTTTTAAAAAACTTATAATATAATTTGAACATGACATTTTTTTCTGTTCTATAATGTAAAAAAATGATGTAAAATTATTTATAGAATTACTATTAATTATTTTAGAAATTTACTTTCAGTTCAATTAAATAAATACAGTAATGTACTCATCGATCATAAATCTATTTTTAATGACACACTATCAACTATAATATATTAGTTAAAATATATATTGAATAAGTTGACAAAAAGTTGACTTTTCATAGTTTTACACGTTTCTTGTAATATCCGCTCTGAAGCACTCCCGTTAAACGCATTTTATCAAAAAATCGACATGAAAAAAGTGTCGTTCTAACTAGTACACAACTAGTAAATCGTTATTATAACAAATAACTGTTACAAAAGTGTTTTGTTAAATCAACAACGTTACATTAAACGTAGAAAAAAGTCTCTGAAAGGTACATTGGAAGTAGATTGACACACATTTCACTATTATTCTCAATTTAGAAAAACATACATATCTGACCGTATGAAATCGTTTTCAGTTAACGCATGTTTTCAGTAATAATAATAAAAAAATTATAATAAAATGAAACCGTTTACAAGTACTCGTAACAAAGAATGTCCATTCTTGTTATCTACTTCAAATAAGTCCATCTATCAGTCTGTTTAATTTGCATATCAAAACATTTTGATCTACTGACCAAATTCCGACAGATGATTTAATACAATAAATATCGTAGAGTTATTTCGTATGTTTACATAGTTTTCTTATAATAATGATTCGTTTGATTTTCGCAAAATTTTAAAAATTATTACATTATTTGCAACTTTTTGCATGATTTACATATGTAGCACGCATGTAATATTTATTTGAATCGTGTCCCAGTTGTTTACTGAATTTAAGGTTTGTTTTATGATATAATGATTGAGTTTTGCGATTATTTGTATAAAAGTAGATTTCATATTTGAAAATTATAAGTTTCGGTGTAAAATTTTAACACTTTCTTGAATCTTTATAGAAACTAAAAGCGTTAAAGGCGACACAGTTTTATTTCATTTATAAATAAGTCTTATAACGACTCCATTATAGTGTAAATTTCAAAGATTATGCTAAGAATTATAAAAAAAATACCATGTTATTATCGAATCATATAGATAAATTATCAAAAAAATATGTACAGAACACTAAACACCTAATTGCTTATATGAGAGTGAAAGATGGACTTTGACGAAGGAGAAACAGACAGATATAAAATACTAAATTGATGTTTCTAATAACATCACTGTTTAATTATTATTATTACGTGATTATTTATTATTATTAAAATAAAAAAAAGATGAGGTTTTACATATAGGGATCATTAGAAAATGAACGCTGGAAATTAAATAAGTGCATTGTATTATACTAATCACTCTTTTATAACAATGTGACTAATTTTAAATTATTATTATTTGTGTTTGCACACATTCTCTTGTTTACATGCATTTGCTTTTTTTCAGATGCAAGTGTGTCATAAATTTGAAGACACTGTAACAGAAATAGTCTTCAGTGTTAGCAGTAGTTCTGGTAAACATCGATCGTCATCTGAATCAGTGAGGTCTACGCATTATGTTGTGACCACATCAACGCCGAAAACGACTACTGTAGGAGAATCAGGAGATGAACTTTTATTAGATGTAACAGCAGTTGGCGGTAATGATATTGGAAGCACGAGGAGGAACGAAACACGAGAAGCTTTATCATTAGATGCAAGCGAACGTGACGCGGTGAGTTCATTTTTATACGTTATTAATAACATGTATATATATATATATATATATATATATATATATATATATATATATATACATACACACACACACTGGGGGCTTCGCTTCTTGTTTTCTGCGCTCATCAAAACCCGGGCTCGTTGCGGTAGCCCATTTGCCAATTATAAGTATGCACATGTAACCGAATGAAGCAATAAACATATCAAATAAGCCGGCGTCATTGATTTATATTTATATATATATATATATATATAATATGTATGTATGTTTGTTAGTATGTCTATATAAACATTTAGGTAGATAAATTATTTTTTGCAACATAGTATTTTATAAAGTTTTTTGTGGATAATTTTAATTATATATATATATATATATATATAGAGAGAGAGAGAGAGAGAGAGAAATAAATAATAGATTTAATTATCACGAAAATTATAACTAAAATAGTTTATATTGTATGAAAAATTGTAATGTAATCAGTGATATTTGGCTCTCTATTTCTTGTACTAGGTTGGTGGAAAAATAATTGCAGTTTATGACTTTCAAAATTATATCAATTTTTTTTAATTTAAGTTGTTTTAAGTGGTCTAGAACTTTTGTGTGACTAACGTCTAAGTTTTGTGCAAGCTCTTGAATTGTTGTGCGTGATTCTGATTCAACTAACGCCTTCAATTGCTCGTTATGAACTGAAGAAGGATGTCTGCGACGATTGCTTAATGCTATGAAAATTATTAAAAAAATCTAATGATTTGTGAGAAGAGTGAAAAATTTTTGTTTGAATCGAAAATAAAGCTTTTTATCGATTAAATTAAGCGATTATTTCAGTTTGGAAAATACAGATTTTATGTGTTTAGAAAAAAAATCATATTATCAATAGGTAATAGTTTTTAAGGATTACTGAAAGCTGAAAATTAAAATAGATTATAACAGCACAATAAGAATTTGAAATATTTGAAGATTAAAAATAATTTCGAAGATATAGAATATATCATTAATTATACATTCAGAATTTTCTACAGTGTTAAGATATAAAA
This sequence comes from Acanthacorydalis orientalis, assembly GCA_034766995.1. Classification (NCBI taxonomy): domain Eukaryota; kingdom Metazoa; phylum Arthropoda; class Insecta; order Megaloptera; family Corydalidae; genus Acanthacorydalis; species Acanthacorydalis orientalis. Next base: position 44,439,492 of record CM068317.1, read on the forward strand.
ATATAGTAATTTTTATATATTTTGAAAAAATATGAACGTGTTAAATTTAATTTTATAAAAAATTTACAGAAAATAGATACTTTTATGGTATCAATAAATATATTTGTTTTACTTAAGAGTATATTCTTTGATATTTGGATTGAAATTCATAACTTTGTATAGTACATTTTTAAATTGATATTCCTTATTAAAAAAAAACAGTTATTTTATATTGAATTGAAAGCTTTAAACAGAACATGTTCGTAAACGTTTCTTTAAATTTATCAGTAGATAAATGAATCCATAAAAAAATTATATGTAGTTCATAACAGAACTACACGTTCTCATTTGAGGAAATGTGTCATTTAAAATATTTCTTTTATCCAAAAAGCGTCGATAAAACCTGAATTCAAAACATTATATATATATATATATATATATATATATATATATATACAAAGTATTGCGGATAACGTAAACAGAACGTAAACGTGACCTTTACTCGGAAAAACCTATTAAAAATGTATAACAGCATGTTAATTTCCATGACTGATTTTATTGCTGAGCACAAACACAAATACATTTTTTTACCTATATTCTGCAAACGTCGCACGATCGATCATCGATGTAACATTTTCGATTGATTATATAACGGTGACACGATGCGGTTATGGTAATGCGTTTTTTTTTCTCGTATCCTAGACAGACAACGCGGTGACATTAGACGAATCGAATCTCTGCGGATAATTCTTGTCTGTTAATCGACTCTTTTGAATATATAGACCATGAAATGACAATACTGGTATGCATGATATTCAGTCTTTTGTTTGTTTAAACATTTTAACAGATCGTGAAAGTCTTTGATTAAGGTTCAACTGTACCGTTGTCATCGGAAACGTTTTCGATCGGTTGTTTCTTTTTTCTTGTTTGTCGCGTATTCGTCGATGTCGTGAATTACTCATTCGGTAATTGTGTACCGTAAAATAGGATACCCGTTTCGATGGTTTACATATTCGGATTTTTTCTTATTTCGCAATGGAATTGTTTAATATGTGTGAAAAAGCAATTTCGTAGCCCTGATTGAGTGCAAATAAAAATAAAACTAATATTTTTTTAAAAAGAAATCACATCATGTAAACAATTTAAGAATACTTATAGGACTTTGATATTTTTTTTAAAAAAATTAAATTATTTAATTTGAGGAAATAATAAAAGAATAAATATGCTTTTATTTATTTCATAAATTTTTATTTCATTATCAAGGATAAAAGTGTTTACGTATTTTATACACAAACACACAAATATTAGGTGTACAGATTAAATCGGTGCCTTTTTTGTAGAAAATAATTGTTTTAAAAAAACATTATCTTATACTGTGATAGTTTGAAATGTAAATCTTATAATTTTTGATAAATTTTCTCCAAACAATTGTTTTTATTATTTTTAAGCTTTATAATTATTGGTGAATGATAAAAAAGTAAATAAATATTTAGATAAATTGTACGTTTTATCCTTTTGTAAATAATAAACATTTTTTTCTGAATTTAAAAATCATGAATTAATATTGAAATCATACTAGTTCTTATTGATAGAGATTTTTATAGAGATTTTTTAAGAATTTTTTTTATATTTCTTGCCATATATTTAAAATAAATTTTAGTACAATTTAAATATATTTTTGTAATTTTTCTAAGCATTTCAGAAGTTTATTCTGTTGATATTTAGTTTTTCTTAATTTTTTATCTTACACATTTCAAATAATTACCAACCTATAAGAATATCTAAAAACAATACAAATATTTCTCACATTTCAACAAACAAACACATTAATCACGTTTTGTAATGATTCTTTTTCATGTAGTTGACAATTATGTTTTTTTTTTTTTTTTGGAATGGAATTCACCATTTCCATTCTATCTATTTTTATCTTTTATTCTTGATAGTTGCACGTTTTAAGGTTCTCCATTACCTGTTTTATTCCTACTTATTTTATTATTATACAACTAAAAAAAGATTTGACTATAAAACATTCTATAGAAGTAAAACTCTATTTTGTGTCAATCTATTTCGTTGTTATAAAAGGGTTCAGTATATTTTCAAAGAAACTAATTCTAATATTCATGTCAGTGCACTTAAATAAATAATACGCTATATAATTGGTAATTAAGAATTTTTAATCAAATCATGTACTTTTTACATGCAATTAATTTGAAATATTTTCTAGTCTCCTTGAACACAAAGCAGCTCTTTTTAATTACAGTTATTTAATATCAGGAATTTTTACAGTTATTCATTTTTCGTACTGAATAAAGATTATATATATATATATATATATATATATATATATATAAATTACTGGTAAATAATCCACTTATTAAAGATAGTTGATGATTTACTTAGCTTACACATATTTTTATTAATATATATATACATACATAAGGTAGAACTTTTTATTTAATTTAAAATAAACATTTTCTGATTAAAAATAATTACATGAAATGTTGATCGAAATTTGCGAACAATCGATGAACATCTTAACTAAATTATCCTACGACCTTTACATTGTGTTATACTCCACATATTTTAATAAATTATGCATCTCGAATGAATGATTGAAGCATTAGATACGTCTAAATACATTTTCCGCGTGAGAAATGCGGCCTTGCCCTATTACACATACATAATTTTGTAAATTGGATACGATTTTCTGCTATATACCATGCATTTTTTATAGTTTGCGTCACATAAAATTAATATATCCGGTCATAAATTCGTATCAGGTGTATAATAACGTTTATCATACATTTATGTGTACACTGATACTAGTTATTTACGAATTAATTTCAGTTGTAGCCTTGTTCGGTGTATTTAAAAAAAATATATTAGGTGAACGAATTTTATTTATTTGGTAGTTGGGGAAAAAGATTTATTTATTTGATGTTCGTAGGAATTTTAAAAATAAATTCTAGTGTCATTAAATCACATATCAAGGTGTAAATGAAAAATTATATCAAATTCAATACAGTTTTTATTGTTTATTTGTAAGAAAAATATGTAAATTATTTAAAATATTTTTTAAACTCTATTTTTAATGGAACAACTAATTATTAATGATTTTTTTGTACATATTTATAATTTTTCTAGGATTAATACAAGATACAGTTTTGATAATTAAATTTATACAAATTTTGACTATAAAAGTCGTCTGGAAAATATACTGTTAGGTTGATAGAAAATAATTGCGGTTCATGACCTTCAAATTCATATACATTTTTCTCTTTTTCGATTTTACTAGCTGTTTTAAGTAGTCCAGAACTGTTGAATATGTAACGATTAACTTTTAAGCAAGTTCTTGAATTTTTGTGCGAAGTTCTGATTCAACTAACGCCTTCTGTTGCTCGTTATGAATCGAAAAAGGACGCCCGCGACTTTCTTCATCTTCAAGGCTCTCGAAAATTTTTGGAACCACTATTTCACTATACATTTGTTAACAGTACCCACACCAAAAGTTGGCAATTGAAATTTCCAAAACGATGATAAAATATTTTAATTTAAATCAGAATTATGTTTGATTCAATTTAAAAACACAGAATGAATTTTCTAATTTATTAAATAAAACTTATTGAGATATTAGGCCGATAGAAAAATAATTGCGGTTTATGACTTTTAAATTCATATAAAAAACAACAATTATTTTCCTACCTACTAATATTTGAACTTCTACTTTCTTTCTTGAAAAGTGTTTATATAACATATTTTTGACACTGGTTAAATTCACTATCTCAAATGCATTTATTATTCATTTGAAAATAATAAATTCATTTACTCCAAAAACCACAATAACTTTTTTTTGATTAAAATTTTTCAATAAGTGATTATTGATCATTTTTTTGCTGCTACTGCACATTTCTATCAAAATATGCATAAGCATCAATCAGAAATGATCAATAATTAATTATTAAATATGTTTAATTAGACTTTTTTAAATTGTAAAATGTGTGACAATTTGATTTGTAAAAGTCTTTATATATTCAGATTTTTTAAGTATATATGGCGTTTATCAATAACTTATTTCCTATGTAATATATTTATTGTTCATTTATATAAAACTGTATTTAATTTATCGATAAATCAGTTTGTAACAAGTTTGTAAGAAAGAAACGAAATTATTCTGTTTATTCATGAATTAAAAACAGTAATAAATTAAAAAATCTGATTCTTTTTCATAAAGAGTGAATGAGTTTTGTAATCGAAGTATAACATTTTAACACAGTAAAAACTAAATATTTACGTTTCATTATAATAAACTAATTTAAATTTGAAAATCGATTCTTCGTCTAGTGAACAGAAAAAAGTATGTAATTAATTTATGATTGTACTGAAGCTGATATTTTTATAAAAATTACAAAAATAAGATGTATTTTTATACTTTTTTTTAATTAAAACTTGTAATTTTAATTCGTGTGAAAAATATAAGTAATAAAAATAAAAGAAGTTATGTGAAGAAATAGAAAATTTTAATTTACCATTTTAAATATATAAATACACTTTTAAGGTAAAAACAATATTTTTTTATAGAAGTATAGAACATATTTTATAATTACATTTTGTTTTTTTTTTAAAAAAACATTTATCAGTTATTTAGATATGACAAAATGTTATTTACATCAAAATTATAAAAAGAATAAGAACAACTAATCAAATAGAAATGTCTGTTCTATTTTAAGATAAAATCTAAATATTCTGCCAGTATGAATATTTCCATAATTTCGCAATATTCACTTATCAGACACTAAAGCAGAACAGTTTCCCTTTTAATAGATCTAACGTAACAATTTTAAGTATATGTATGAATTATTAATACCGTTTCATTTTTTTGCCTGTGCATAAATAACATTTATCAGTATGAAACTACAATGAAATTAATGTCTTTCGTGCAATTTATACAATAAGTGTTGACAGCGTTGATACGGAGGAGAAAAATGCAAAAAACACATTCCTTGTATAGTACTTGTAAAATATTTGATTTTAAACACGTTAAGTAGAGATCTGTTGAACAGGAAGGAAAGTATTTTCTTTCCGACCAAACAAACAAATTGCATGATTTACTGTTGTAGATAAAAAAACGGTTTGATTTACATATTTCGACGTCGTCAGTTATATTGTTACCATCTTCCGCTTTTATTTTGAATAATCATGTGTGATGTAAAACATGGAATACAATAGATCGTTAGTACTATTATATAATTTTTTTGATCGTATTACTAACCATCAAGTGATTGATGTACAGTATCTGACACTCGTATTCGTACAATAGTATTATCGATCGATCGATCGATCAGTTAAGGAATGTATGGTTCAAAAAAAATATGTGTTCGGGACGAGAGCCTTGAAGGTGAAGAAGGTCCGGGCGTCCTTCTTCAGTTCATAACGTACAAATGAAGGCGTTAGTTGAATCAGAACCACTCACAACAATTCGAAAGCTTGCACAAAAGTTAGACGTCAGTCATCCGACAGTTCACTTAAAACAGCTATGAAAATCAAAAAAAAAAAAAAATGTGCATGAATTTGAAGGTCATAAACCGCAATTATTTTTCTAATAATCTAATGTATCGAATCAAATTTGTTTATAAATTCCAATGAAACTAAAATTCGTGAATGTCGAGTATAAATTAGATCGTTGTGAGTAAAATCGTTTTGTGTACAAATTCTTTAAATATATTTTTACAATCTGCTGCTGATAAAAAAATCGAAAGTAACAAAGGTTAGTTGAAACATCACGTTCCACCGGTGACAGTTTATTTGATTAAGACGAACATGACACTGCTGGTGGTCCGAAAAAGAAACCGAAGCGTAACGAATTCTTTTTAATATACTATTTAACAATTAAAATTCTTTAGATACTATTTATAAGAAGATACTAGCAAAAAAATCGATTGCATACTTCGATTATTAAATTAAATCATATTGAATGCCTGTCATATATATATATATATATATATATATATATACATATAAACATATATACATATATATATATATATATATATATATATATATATATATATATATTTATATATTTATATATTTAAATATATATATATATATATATATATATATATATATATATATATATATATATATATATATATATATTAGAACAGTGATGCATTTTTTTCCTAATACCAATATGATTATTAATTTTTTTTATAGATGATGATTAAGTTTAGAAATTGAAAGTTAACTTTAATAAAAATATTAGATAGGGAATATTAACACATTATCGTCCAGAGACTTAAAAATATGTTTTTTGTTGACTGTGAAATACCGGAGACATTTAAATAGGGATTTATGCACTGCACTAAATGCTGGTGACATAAATTATGTGTTATACTATATATATATATATATATATATATATATATATATATATATATATATATATATATATATATATATATATATATATCCAGTAACCAAGAAAGTTCTGTCGTTTTTGAATTGAGAAAAAATACTTGTATTTTTACATAAAATAATTTTATTCATCAAAGTATCCACCTTCGGATTGAACAACCCTTTCCCAGCGAGAAGATAATTTATACATTCGATTTGTATAAAATTGATTATTTTTATTTTTAAAGAATGTAGACACCTCCATTTTTAATTCTTCTTGATTATTATACTGTTTACCACACGCATGCGATTGTCCAAAGATAAAAGAGGCGATAATCTGATGAAAATATATCTAGGGAATACGAGGCATGGGGGAGGATCTTCTACCTTAAATTCATAATTTTTGTTCTGGTCTCTACTGCAACGTGTATATATATTATATGCGTGTTATGTATATATATATATATATATATATATATATATATATATATATATATATATATGCATTCGAGTATTTATTTGATCAATACAATTTTCAAACATTCATAATTAAAATATTCATTTTCAGGTCGTTTTTGTATCCGAATCAGCCGGTTACGTTCCTGTTAATAAAAGAAGAAGTCGACCAGCTTTGGCTGTAGGTTCAACAGCTGGCGGTTCTTTACTTCCAGTTGAGGGACCATCAGGACCATCAAGCGATTTGACAGCTTCAGGTGCAGATTGGAGGCTTCATAATGCACATGACACATGGGATCGAGAATACCGACGCTACAGATTTAATAACACCCGCGTTCAACGTAAGTTTCCTCTTCATTTATGATGCATATATCTTAATAACTGTCAGTATTCACTCATAAAATTATTTTTTAATTGATATATCCATAGTTTGATTTATTAATTTTCAAAATTATTTCAATTTACTGCGTTTTAAATCATTCTAAACGATCAAACGATACAACATTATAATTTAATAGTAAATCATAACGATTCTATTGAAATTATAATAAATCTGTTGAATAGATATTTATGTGAGACAATAATTGCAAAAAGTTAATAATATTGACTTGAATTATTTTTTTAATTAAGTTATGTTTCGTTTTATTATTTTTTTTATTTTTATTTTCATTGTTAATGTGTAGACTGATTTATTGAAATTCACATGAATTGAATTTTCTTGAGAAATATGGAGTATTTTAATACAATGCTTCCTCATTGATTTCTGTATCGTATGCCATCAATCAAATCATTGATTAGTCTTTAAAATCAATTTCCGATTCTAAAAGTAAAAAGTTGTCCTTTCCCTGAATACTTTTGTACCCCTCGAGGATAGTGTTGGTATTAAATAAATAATTGATTATTCAGTTTATCTTTACCCACGTTTTATAGTGGAAGTATTCTAATCTCCTCTCGATGAATATATTAATTTTGATAGCAAAATAAATAGCTACTTAAAAATAATATTGAATTCTGGCATCTGTTAACCGTTTGAAGCCGGGTGTGGATCTAGGAATCCATTGATGTTTTCCAAAGAAACTACAGTCTTAGAATGCTACCTTTTGAATGATATATTTAAAGGTCTCTAATCTCTTTCTAATGAAACTAAATTTATAATTCTCTCATTAATAAAAAAATTTCCGTCGTCTGAAAATCAGAAAAATCATGTTTTTTTTCATTTGAAAACCTATAAAAATTGTGAACTTGAGAGGATTGGGTTGAATAATATTTTTTTCTTAATGTTCATCATTGGAAGAAAGTGTATAAAAAATTTCGAGACTCTACATTCAGATACAAGATGTGACCGATGTGAAACCTTTTTGGGCATAATTGATTTTTTCAAAAATTTTCACACAACAGTAATGTTATTTCTGCAAATTTTTAATTCTAATCAATTTTTCCCCTTCTAATTATATGTTTTCAGTCAAGAGATGTACGTTGCCCCGAATATTATCAACGATTTTCCACGATATATCACAGATAGATGTGAAATTTCTAATGGTTAATCTAAATTAACATATTTTCTCTTGTAAACGACAAATTTAAAATTTTCATTTTGTTTACAATGAAAGAATGTCCATTTAATCGAAAAATACTTTTCACAAAAATCCAGCACTCTTTTCTCCTCTCCGAAGGGTTCGGAAAATAATTGTTTGGCACGCCTGAAACCTTTAAATCATTCTAATTATTTTCAATTGATTGAAATCCCCTCTTACGATGATTTTCTTGTATTTAATAAAACATATTCATATTTCTATATTTAAAACATATAATATCAAGCCGTTTCCTGTAATAAACTCGTATCTAATTTGTATATTTGTAAATGTTTTGCAAAATACGTTATTATAATAACAGCAATAGAATTGTTATCAGTTGCATTCAATTTAAAAAGCGTGCTCAAGGTGAAATTTCTCAAAGAAATGATGTTAATAATTTTATATGAATAGTAAACGAGATGTATCGATAACAGTCTTGTATGAAACAAGACATAAAATTTGAATTTATATCAATCGGTTCTCCGAATATTACATAACATCTTTACTCATGTGGGGGGGGGAGTAAATAAGTGAATTATATATATATACACACACATATATATGTATGCATTTATGAAAATTACTACATGTCGTACATGATCGATAAAAATCATACACATAATCCGAAATATCCTTGAATGCGACGATGCAAACATAACGCAGAGGTGTGATGACACGTCTTCCTTCCGTCATGCAAGGTCTTCGGGCACGCGACCTCGGGTGACCGCTATTGCACAAACCCATCATGGACGTAAGTAGGTTAGCACGCGGGCGTCGGTAGCGGTTCTCTTTATCGGCAGTTCATCTCGGCTGTGGTCGTCCAAGCAGAGCGCCGCATCGGCTACGTATATGCATATGATCATCATCACTCTCACTTTCCTTTTGTTTGAAGGCACCGTACAGAATACCTTCTAGTTTGTCTATGCGATAATTTATTTTCAGAACTTGAAAAGAACAGGTCGAAACGAGTGTTTCGAATCGATCAAAAATTGAAACAAACAAGAAGCGAATGATCAAACACTTGAGCATAATTTATAAACCAAAAGGACACTTTGTATTTTCTGTAAGTTGGTGACGGGATACCAAAAAAAAAAAATGTTAAATCTACAATCAAGTATAGACATTATTTGAAACCTGGAATCTTTCATATTTCAATATTATTCTTTAGATAAAATTTGTTTCTATGTTTTTATTCAATAATTGATTTATTGATCATTTCGATAAGGGCGTCTACGCATTTTAACAGCAATACCAACATACAAGTGTAGAAAATATTCTCTACAGTACAGATAAATAAACTCGATGGTTATAGTACAGGGATAGGCAACTTCTTCGATAATAAGAACCACATATAATATTGGATCAGAGTAAAAGTTCGTATACTATTCAATAGGTGGTGTTAAGAGTGCCGCATGGAGGTAGCCGTGATTGAAATGTAATCATTTTATATATCCTTTGAAAGGTGACACTCACAGCTACCATTTGAGCATCAGATACATTTGTTTCGATTCGATTTGTGTGTAAGAAAAAAATTTGAAAATGGACAATGAAAAGATACACTTCATAAAAGAGTAACCGTTGGCGAGGCAACGAAAAATATTTGGGAGGTTTATTTGGACCATGCACCATCACTTCCAGTTGGAAGTAATGGTGCATGGGTTGAAAACCCGCGCAGCTTTTATGAACGAGGAATCCAGTAGCTGCTTGAACATTGGAAAATGATTGCAGAAAACGATGGTGAATAAATAATTGATTAATAAATGCGTTTTCTGTGAAAAATAATCGCATGAGTTTCAATTTCAGATAGTATACGAACTTTTGAACTGATCCAATATTTATCGAATATTCATCATGTGAGGCATTTTATAAAAGACAAGTTACTTTTACTTGTATTGGTAAGAAAGATTGCAAGGATAAAATTAAACCAGAATATTACAGAAAAATTGAGAATGAATATTTTATTTTCAATAGAAGCATCGGGCCCTGGAGTAAATTAAAGTCTTGTATACTGAAAAAGATTGTTTTTTTGTTTGTTTGTAAAATAACACTAAAGTAGGAATTATGCATTGTGTTTTTTTTCTTCGAAAAGGAATCCCAGTTATCGAAATAATTTATCATAAGAAAGCGTATAGTTTTTCTTATTATAATGGAAATTTTGTACATTGAAAAAATCCTAAGATAACAGAGTTTATAACACTTGTATCAAATGAATAAATTTGTTAGTTAAAAAAAAACCGTCTCTGAGAATCTCAGGTATTTAATTAACATTGTATTGAGATGCTTGTTAAAATTTTATACATCGTAACTACGTTACATTGGATAAACATCTCTCGTAAATGCTGAATAATTTTTTTTACTATAATTATAGTATTTATACACACTTTTTATGTTTTGTAGTGAATCGTAATAAATATCAATCTATTAATTAAATAATTATAATTTTAAAACTACATGCATTGTATTATAATTTGAATTTAAAAACGGAACCGAACAATACTACAGATCAATCAGAAAGATATCAGTATGGATTCGAATCTAATTTCAAACGCAATGAAAAAAAATTCATTGTCTTCTCATGGAAATCTTATTTATTTTATAAGTGGTCAGTTAAACTTTATTATTTTAGTTCAATGTTATACGAAGATCTCGAATCATAAACATACAATAGTATTTATATAGTAAAATCATTCTTGGCCAGTTAAAATTTTCGACGCGTCGTATGTAAATACCATGATTGCTCACTTCATTGTTTTCGGTTACGAAACTGAATAATTACACAGTGGAAAAAAAAGAGAATCCAGCATCCGTTACTGAATTTCTACGTCGTTCATCAACATCGCACAATAATTTATCCGGATATAAAACGGCCCATTCAAAATAAATCTGCCCGCCAAATTGTAACTGACCGTACGTCATATACCAGCTGTTCTTGCCATTGAATAGATTTATAAAGTTGGGCAACAACAGTTAACGCACAAAAAGAAAACCGTTAAATTGAAACGAACTGTTTCCTCTGTTCATGTGATAATTAATGAAGTGCTCGAACACTTTCATTTTTGTGCGTTTCATCCTTCAAATAAACAAATATAATTTAACAGATAAAATGTTTCATTATTTTATAAAAAATACTGAATATGTATATATATATATATATAAATATATATATATATATATACACTAGCGGTCTTCCCCTACTGCTCGCTGCGCTCACTCACTTCTCAATTATAAGCATGTCATGTAACCGAATGAAACAATAAACATTTTCTAAAATTCATTTATGTCTATATAATCATTATCTCAGATATATTGCAACGTGTTATTTTATATATGAGATAAACATATTTGGATACCATAGAAACCTCGACGTCATAAATAAATAAGTCGACGTCATCGATTTTTTGTGGATAATTTTGATTATATATATATATATATATATATATATATATATATATATATATATATATATATATATTGTTAGCGTGAGTGGGAAAGGGGTAACACAAAATAGCTAACAATTTATTTAGAAACGATTACAAAAATTGTCTCAGATGGTACTGTTCGATCATTAATATGACGATACGCTCACAGTTACAAAATAATTGAACGCTTATTTTCAAAATGAAATTCCTTTTATTTTGGTAATAATTTAATTGGAAATCTTTTATTATTTACAGATATTGAAGCAGAATGCCAAGATGACTATATGAAAATTCGTATCGGATTTAATGGTTCATTTACTGGTCTTCTCTACTCATCAGGTATTCATTTAGATATAATTTTATTGAAACTGATTTATGTGTCCTTTCATATTTAACACGGTTGAAGGAATGAGGGAAAACTTCCATTTACACGGCACTTTTTCAGTGTAACACGGTTACAGAATTGCAAAAAAAATGTTTTAAAACATTTTCGCCTGCAATTAAAAAAACTCTCCATTTACACTGCTGTGCAAAATAATAAGCACACCACTGTAAATAGTTTCTTACTTCCTTGTATCCTAACGATAAGGGAAACTCTCAACTTTTTCGCATTTTTCTTCTGAACTGAGATAAAATGCAATACCTTTGTAAAATGAATTAGAGAAGTGAAGAGAAAATTAACGAGTGAAGATCATACAGAATGAATACTTTTTTATTTATTTTCAATGTTTTCCGAATTGATGTGTAAAATATATTCTCAAGTTTTATTAAAAATAAATAATATCGTTTCATTGCGGATTTGTAAAACTTGTCTCTTATTTCTAATATGTGATGCGGACTCGAATTGCACGATTTCGATTTACACGGTAGTTTTGAGGAACCAATCTACCGTATAAATCGAGGGTTAGGTCTACACAGATTCCAGTCATTATAATAAAAAAAAACAATTCAATTAGAATCTTTTAGTTTGCGATTCTTGAAATTAATGATTACATATCATTTTTGCTTATTGCTTATGCTAATTTATGATGATGTCAACATTCTCAGAGCGATAAGGTGCCGAAAACGCTCATTTTATTTTATACCTATTATGACATTTTAGATATGTTTTTTTATAGAAATTGACACTAGAGTTTTCTTTATTTCGTTTCAGTATTTTACAAAATTATTAACAAATATATGTCATAAGAACATGTTCTTCTTCAGTTATTATTAAAAGTTATAAATAATCACGAATATATATATATATATATATATATATAGTCCCAACTATTTAAGTAACAAAATGTCATAGAACATGAAATATTTAACCTACAATTTCTCAAATTAATATTGTTACAAACTTAATAAAAAAAATCTACTGGTAATGATGGAAAAAAAACCGGAAAGACGATTTATTCTAACGTTACACTCTCCATGTAATTGTATGTTGTATAACGAGCGAACATCAACATCCTTTTATTGTAACGACCTAGCAAAAGGTTCAGGTCAGTCGAAAACTGAAATATATCCAAAAAAAAAAACGTTGAGACAGAAATGTTAATAATAGATTGAAGTCGTGGACAGCGAACTCGTACATAACGGCAGAGCAGATGTAACAAAAAGTGAATCTACGGCCGTCAGTGAACCTGCGGCCATGCAGCCATGACGCGCGAACGCACATTATGTGCAACACCACAAATACAAAGCGGTTTGGTAATGACAGTCGACTTTTTTCAATTCGCATCTGTGAACATATATATATATATATATATATATATATATATATATATATATATATATATATATATATATATACTGTCAATTGTCTGTAACTTTGCTCACCACATTCTCTGTCGCGGAAATTATAATGGTTTCTGTGTAAGATACAGATATTGAGAAAAAATTCAGTCTGTGTTTTTGACGTTGATGGATGCTGCAGGAAAAAAATTATGTTATACGCCAACGATTGATCATTATAATTATGCTATAAAACGATGATAGTAATTAGATTCCATAACTGAAAAATGTAAATTTGATAGTCAGTATTTTATTCACATGAACAATTTTTCTTTTACTTTGTTGCGGATTTGTTTTACTGTTAATTTAATAAATCATTTAAAATGTTTATATCTAAATAAATAAAAAAACGAAACCATGAGATGAACTGAACGAATCAGTTACAGTATTTATGTATAAAATATATGAAGAATGTTGTAAAAGTTTTGTAGAAATTTGTTCAGATAAAGTATTGAAAACGATGGGTTCTTCTCTGAGAAAGTTGACATGGAAAAGAATTAGATAAAAAAACGTCTCGTTATGTAAATTAAAAATTCAGTTCATTAGAAGAATGAAATATTCGATCAGTGTATTTTATTAGTCTTTATGAATTCAAACAGAGCTTTTAAATTCCAAAAAATAAACAAATACTGAAAGATAGAGATATGTAATATCGAAAAGAGATATGAAAATAAAAGAATAGGTACGACAACAGATATGAGTTAGAAGTTAATTAATAATAAATGAAATAAATTCTAAATAAAAATGGATGGTAAATATTTATAAGAAAAGAAAAGCTATATACCGAAGAAATTATTGACTAGAAGACAAAAATGTCATGTCATAGAACAATTCGAGAGCTTGCACAAAATTTAGGCCTTAGTCATTCGACAGTCCTGGAGAACTTAAAACCATTTAAATTAACAAATGTTTATGAATTTGAAAGTCATAAACCGATTTTTTTTTCTAGCAACCTAATATTTGAAAGATAAACTTAAGTAAAATTAGTAGATTTTTTTATTTTATTGTACTTCTATGAATGGATTTAATATGGTATTTCTTAAATTAAATTTATATATATATATATATATATATATATATATATATGTATCTGTAAAAGAATATAAAAGTCTATTTTCAAATTTCGAAATTATGAAAATTTCTTTCTATACTGAAAATGTCTTATTTATGTATTTTCAAAGCAGTCATTAATATTTTAATCATCATATGAGTTTATTCTTATGTAAGAAAAGTATATTTATATACAGTTTTCCATCCTGTACATTTAATGTTGATTTATCATTAATAAAGGTACTTATGTATAGACATGATAATTGACTGATAGTAATATTAAATTATACCAAGCAATCAGCTGCGATATATATTGAAAAAAGTATAATAATTGTTTCCCCCGAATTTCTAAAGACAACTCCAATAAAAATCATGTTTAATTTATTTTTTTTATATTAATTCGTTTATCCTTTTAATTACCTCTGAATATATTTACAATTCACAACATTTCTCACCGTTTTTAAATATTGTATTATACAAAAAAAAAATGATTAATTGCTCTATTCTGTTATATCAGAATAACTATGTATAAATAAATCTAAATATTTCACAAACATTACCATAACATTTTGATTTACTTGTATTGTAAATCAAACGCTTCAAGTAATTCACACGTACTTTTTCGTAAAATAATTAACATATACTGTAAAAACCCGTCAAAATGTAAACGGTTCGAATTTACATTACAAATATTCAACTTTTTATTAACATTGAGTTTGTTCTAATTTATACAATGAAATATTAAAATGGATATTTACATAATTTTCGGTTTTATTTGTTAATTGTAAACAACATGTCCACTGATTATAGAGTTATAGCGATTCAGTGAACAATTAAGTGTTAACATTGAAATATAAATAAAGATGTGTGAGACTAGATTGTGTTGTCTCCGTGCAAGAATTAATTGTCTCGGTTGTATTTTAACATTAAATACAGTTTTCAATTATCAGAATACGGTACTAGTAGAGGAGCAGAATCAAAAAGCGTGTAATATATCTGCATGTTGTTTTCTATAAGACATTAAATAGTTGGATCGTTTTTGTCTTACAGAGTATTCTATAACAAAAATTTTAAATGATTGATTACAGCAAATTAGATATTCGTTAGTGTTATTATTTTTATAAATTGTAATAATAATATCAATGTTTTAAAAAATATATAGTAACATTTTTGTATTTAATTAAATCCAAATTATATTCATTAATTGCCTTATATATTAAAAAAAACGATTATAATGAAAAACAAACAATATTTATACTGTTAATTAATTTTTTCACAGTATTAATCAATAAATAAATGTTTATACGTTTCTAAATAAAAATAATAATAATAAAACACTTTTCAGGTTATGCTTATGATCCTGATTGTATGTACATCAATGGTACAGGAAGAGATTATTACGAATTTTATATACAGTTGAATAGGTGTGGTACATTAGGGAAAAACACACATCATGAAGATAATCGGAAAAATCCAACAGTCAGTATCTTTATATTTATCATACTCATATTTATATATATATATATATATTTATACCCGTAAAACTTACAAAATTGTTTTTAAGTTTGTTTGTAATAGCTATAAATTAATCGGCCATTTCAAATACTATACAAGTCACAGTAAGCTTTGAAATGTGTTTTCACTGGATAGTTCAGTGGATTAAAATTACATAACTTTTTTATTATTTTTTTTAAATGGATTTTTGTGACTAAATAATTAGACAAGTGATAAAAAATATATTTTATATTAATAAGTAATGCAGTTGAGGAGAAAACCGATGTTAATATTGTTAAGAATTTGTTAGTAATTTAAATAAGATTTTTTTTATAATTCCAAAAGATATTTCTAACAAATATGTATATACATATATGTATATATATATATATATAATATATTATGTTAACAGAAAAATTTTATGTGGAATACGGTAACAGTTCAATATAATCCATTGATTGAAGAAGAATTCGATGAACATTTCAAAGTAACATGTGAATATGGATATGATTTCTGGAAAACAGTTACATTTCCATTTTTGGATGTAGAGTAAGTGTGTTTTTGCATATTTATTCGATATAAACATAATTATAGTTGATTACAAATTTATTTCTATCATAATTGTTGAAATTATTACAATTGTTATTGTTTTAAATATTTTTATATATTTTAAAATTTCTCAATGATTTTGAGATAACACTTTCATCAGGTGGATATAAATTTATATGAGTTTTGTTTCTGAAAATGAATAATAAAATCCAGTGTATAATTCCATAAGCAAAACAAATGTTTTATTTCCAGTAAATTGACTAAATATTGATATTTATAGTCTCAATTTTTTTTTGTTCTCAATCATTCCTATTGTGTGGATAGTTCAAAACATGTCCTTAAATAGTGAATATGTTTTTTTTAATTTAACACATGGTTTTTCATATTTAAATCTCGAACTCAAATTTAGATACTAACAATGAGTGAGTTTTTGCGTTTAAAAAATTTGTTATGTGTCAATTTGTGTGTCTTCTTTCAATTTTGTTTGTTTGGTAGAAATGCAATCTAAATTGATGTAAATATTATTTTTTACATGTTATAAAGTTTCAGAACGAGTTAAATATTTGAATTCTGATTAATATGTTATGTAAATAATTTATAACTGATTTCTGATTATGCCTTTTCTATTTTTCGTAATATATTCAATAGATTAAATTAATGAACAATAAAAGGATCGAAAAACAGAGAATAAAATTAATGACAGTTGTTCCTTTTTTATATTTTGATAAATTGTAATATATATCCATATTATTTTCAACTACTGGCTTTATAAAACTGTTCTTATCTATCCTAATTCAATAAATAATAAAATAAGTCCAAAATTTCATAGAGTTGCAACGGGAAATCCAGTAGTGTTTACTTTAACACCGCCAGAATGTTATATGGAAATCCGATATGGTTACGGTACTCAAGGAAGTCGAGTAACAGGTCCAGTTCGGGTTGGAGATCCTCTCACACTGATCATTTATATGAGATCAAAATATGGTACGAAATATAAACATTCGAATAAGTGATATCAAAATGATTGGGATTTTTATCTGGAACAATTTTTTAAAAAAATAATTATTTTTCTAGACGGTTTCGATATAGTAGTTAACGATTGTTATGCGCATAATGGAGCAACGAAAAAAATTCAACTGATAGATGAATACGGGTAAGTGTACGAACACTTCAACATTATATAAGAAAAAGATGTATAAAAAATAAGTTCGAAACAATTACAACATCGAAGAGTTCGTTGTATTTTTTAAACATTTTTTCAATCAATATTTTTTTTAAATAATTGAATAATTGTTTTTATATTTGATTTGTGCAGATGTCCAGTTGATGATAAACTGATATCACGATTCCGTGGTTCTTGGTCGGACAGTGGTGTTTTTGAAACACAGGTGTTTGCTTATATGAAAACATTCAGATTTACAGGTTCGCCGGCCCTTTATATCGAATGCGACGTACGAATGTGTCATGGACGGTGTCCTGTAAGTAATTTCGTATGATTTAAAGACCTGAATCAATAGAATATAGAAAATGGGATAACATCTATCAAGTACTCTAAATAAATGGGATAAACAAACATCTTAATTCAACTTCTAATTTTTTTCACTTATTAGAGAATGTCCCGCTGAAGAATCATCATCTCTTTCGATTAAACTTGTCCTTTTTCTTTCAGCTTCTCATATTTAATCCTTCTTTTATCTTTCTCCACAAGTTTCTGTAATAATTAATTTTTAATTTATCAAGAACTTGATTAAACTAATACTTTTTGACGCTCTTCCTGAGTAAGATCATTGTCTTCGCTCGATTTAATTTTTTTCTTCTTAATATTTTGTATATATTTCGAGTTTCAATTTATTTGAATTCTATCTTATTTTGCAGAGTCAGCCATGCCACTGGCGTAATGCAAAAAATATAAGGAAACGTTCAGTGAATACAACAACGACTCCTCCGACGTTATCTGAAAATATTAATCTCTTCCAATCTCTCCGTGTTTTACAAGAAGGTGAAAATGATGATAGCAATAGTTCACCCGAAAGTGATCGTACGCAAGGTAATTTAATAAATTCATACCCACATCCATTCACACACGCACACACACACACACATATTTATATATATATATATATATATATATATATATATATATATATATATATATATATATAGCGTAGGATTTAGATAGGGACAACATGAGCTACTGCTCAGAGTGGCTGATTTTGAGAGGCGGTAAATTTTGAAAAGCTGGAAATTTTATTTTCAATCTTAATTTTGATTTACAGATAACTCAAATGTGAAATGAAAAATGAAATCAAAAAATGTTTATACTTCAAATTTTGTTTGTAAAAGTTATCTAACAGAATTTCATAATTTGCATTTCATAAATAAATTAAATGAATGGAAAGTTTTACAAATTTTTTAGCGATCATTAATTTTTTTCTATTGAAATGTTCTCATAATTGTCAACAGCCACTGATTTCTCTTAATTCATTTGGAAAAAAATTGGGGGAAAGGGGCGGTATTAAATTAGCTGCCCTAATATATATATATATATATATATATATATATATAATATTGGTAGCTATGAAGAAATTTAATTTTTAAATAGTATTTTTTTTAATTTGTTATTTTTTAAAACCATCATTATCTCTAAAATAACTCATAATCGGATAGATGCTAAAGATCTACTGCCATCCATTCTTTTCTTCCTCCTTTTTCTTTTCATGTTTTTTTCTGGATTATTTCTAAAGCGATCAAAACAATAGTGACCGAATTATAAATGAAATTTAAATATTTCATTTTGACAATAAGCATCAAAGACATGAACAACATTTATCATGAATGTAATACGATATTCAAACACTGACGTGAAGTACTTACGAATTTTATACTTAGTGAAATCTTTAAGTTTAACAGACACATATAAAATAATTTTATTGTTAAAGCTCCAGTGTTGGATGCTAGTGCGGTGTGCATCAAAAGCGGTTGGTTAGGAGCAATAATTACTCTCGCTGTTGCCACTTTATGCGCGTTGGGTGGAGCTTTATTGACGGCTTGTGTAAGATTACGCAGACACACGCGTCCTCCAGGGTTCACGAGTTCATCGTCATCGTTTGATGGTTATATGAATCATAAAGGATGCATTAATTAAATATCGTCTAAGATAAGATAAAATTCGAATCTTCCCGCCTTAAAATTATAACAGTGTTGTCAATCGTTTATACAGTATTACAAAAACCATAAGTCGAATAAATGAATGAATATTGAAATAAATTATGTGTGATTTCTTCGTTTCATTTAAAAATAATGGCTTGTTTATAAGTAAAATTAAATTTTATTATCTAGAAGTTTTTCTAAAAGTGAAACACACTAATACTAATTTGATTCATTTTTGAAAGATAATAAAATTTTTAATAATTAATATAAATCCTGATCAGTTTAAAAATATTCCATAGAAATATATTTTATATTTAAAGAAATACCTTGAAAAGTTTTCAAATTTTATTTAAATACAATTTTGTTTTTACCTAAAAAATTATTAAATTATCATTTTCTTATAAAAATCCAAATTATTAAATTCAGTTGATTACATTTTAATTTTAGTAAAATCGTATTAAAATATCAAATCTAACAATATTTTCAATATTCGAAAATGAAATACATCAAAAAATGATTTATGTTTTTATGCACATCTTCTACGAATATTAATTTAAAAACATTTCATAAAAAACATGTTATTTGACTCATTGGTTTTAAATTAACAAGACGGCAGATATATTTAAGAAAAAAAAATGTATAAAATTAAAAGTTAATTTACTTGTTTCTGTATGCACATATTTCAAATAGTGCCAAGTAACACTGATTATTAGAAAATACTTGTATTAGGAGAATTAATTAATCATGTTGCAATAGATTTTTTTATTTATTAGTGTAAGTTAAGTTAAAAAATATTTAGCGAATTTTATTTATAATCTTATTTTTATTGTACACCTTAATGCGTTTCGAAATTGTGTTTTGAAACGTTGATGATATCTTTAAAAAAGTACCTCGAACTGTACGAAAATAAAGTAAATGCCTAACTGGTGAACATTTTATTAAAACAAGTAATATTTCGAATAAGACTTATTATTTAAATAATCAGAAACATTCAGTGAGGATTTGAATATTTATTTATAAACACTTATTTGAATTCTGTTATTCAGTTATTTTTAAACTTATTATTTTTGAAAGTAAAATTTTTTACTTGAAAAATATACTAAGTTTTTGCTTAAAAGTGAGACATTCTGTTAGAAAAAATCGTTCATATTTCATACAGTATAAAAGTCTGAAAATATATGAATACTTTTATTAGCGAAATTGCGAAACGTGTTTGTAATTTATAACAGATTATATAAACACATTAATTGCACGAAATATGATTAATAATCATCTCCTCCTCAATGTTCTGTGTATTGTATTAATTATATGTTTAACGGTAGTTATTTAAATGTACATAATTTATTTAATAATATACTTAATTTTACAATTAAGCTTAGAACGTATTATAAGTTTACATTAATTATGTAAATGAAAATTGTAGAACAATAAATAATTAAAATATGATAATTCTTTAAAAAAATAGTAGCATATATCTGTCATATGATATTTTATGCAGAGATGTCAATTGATCTGTTGATTATATATTGAAATGTCTTGGATATTCAATAGTATGACCTTATACAAATTAATTAATACTCCAAATAACAAATTTCGTTATTAAAATATTTAATAATTGATTATTTTGATTGCTTATATGCATTTCAATGAAATTGTCATCACCTCTAAAGTATTTTTTCCATTATCTCCGTAAAATTAAGATAAATAAAAAGAAATTATTAAAAAAAAAATGATAAATATTTGCCAATTTTTTTCAGTGTTTGTGTTATAAATTCATCGTTAGAAATGAATTTAGTCTGTGGACCAATAAGATGGTGCCTTCACGGGAACTATGAAGTTTTGCCACTCGAACTGTGAGATATGACTTCGTTGGGAGATTGTGGAAAATTGCACCATCACTTAGTGATAATACACAATCTATGAAATTTCTAGGAAATGTTGAGCAGTGCGAACCGTGAGCCATAGTTCTTAGTACTCGTTCCCGAAGGAGAAAAGACAGGCCCTCCTAACTACTATAGATAGAATTTAGTCAGTAACAAACAATAATATTAACTTTGCCTTAAGTTAAGAGTCTCTTGACTGTTTTTTTTTTTTTTATTTTATTTGAACCTTCCAGACCATTTTTGAGTTTTTATTTCGCTATTATTTATTGCAAATTCCTTGCTCCTACTTAAAACCACTTTTTACATTGGAAACAATCGATTTAGTAAAAAAATTCGATCCTTAAACTGAACTTTTACCTTTATTCCCAATCAACAGATTTAATGTACTTTCTCTTCAAGTAGGTATTTTTAAATGTACAATGTATCTACCTGAAGATGACGAAAGGCTAAAATCTACTTAAAATTAGTCTCAGTAATTCTAATCGAATAATAATTAATCGTGTTAGTATATCAGTTAACATTTATCTTCAGTCTCACATGCAATAAAAATAAAAAAAAATGTTTCAAAAATACATTTATAAAAATAATTATTTTATGGTAAATATGTCTATTTTTGGAAAACACTTTATTTTATGAATATTTTATAGTAAATTATAAACACGGATAGAAACAATCTACTTTATAAAACATGTCAAATTTTTCTCTGCCTCCGCACTCTGAAAATGATTAAGAAAAATTATTTTGATATGTGAAAAGAGTGATTCATTTCTGAAAAGTTTTTGGATTCACAGGTTTAATGATTTTAGAAAAAAGTAGAGGGAAGCACTGTTAGAAATTTATTATCTACTCATTCAGTACGTGAAAAACTTCTATACTTTGAACAGTTTTCGAATGTCGTTGCAATCGTACAAATTTAAATATGTGAGGTTAGAAACAGACAGGAAAAGTTTCAGAATCAGAACGATGATTATCCAAATTTCAATAGAGTGTTTTGGGACCCTAGGAAATTTCATATACAAGTTGAAACACAATTTAACTAGTTTGAAGAAAGTTCGGGTGAAAGAGAACGGTTAAAATGTGAAAGAGTGAAGTGAGTTTTTGAAAAATCATTCTTTACGAATTCAATGCATACGAAACTGTTCGTTTCTCAAAAGATTTTAGGTTATTTGTGCGTTTACTTTGTACTCATTTATAAATTGTTGAAAAGTTTGAACGGTTCGATGATTTTGTGGTGTAACGATGAAACAGTTGAAATGAATATGAGTGAGTGATGATAGTATCAAAACTATACTAGAAATAATCGGTATGGGGGATCATTTAATATATTAATATATTTATAGCATGCCGTCAAATTGACAATTTTTACTGTTTTATCCCCAACAAGAAATACATTGTGATTGTTCAGAACTGAAAACGTCATTGTAAGGTACGATATTTTAATTTATATTTTATTTCATTTGAGGAAGGTTGTACGGAAAAACGAAATTTTGGTTTAAAAAAACGAAAAAAAAAACTTTTAAAACGATTCAAAATATCCTGATGCGTACATACTCTGCAGATATTTTTAAAAAATGATTATTTTTTGTAATAGATAAACACAGAGGCTGAACTCTGTTATTGTATATATATATATATATATATATATATATATATATATATATATATATATATATATATATATATATATATATATGTAAATTTTAAATCTCAAATGGTATTTTCATGAATGATTTTGAAATCAAATATTTTTTCTAAAAGGTTATGGATGCCAGTAAGTCAAGTAAATTATCTCTCCTTTTTTATAATTAAGATGGACTTGGGCAATTTGAGATTTAGCCTTTCATTTAATATCATACAGTTTATTCCATTGAACTTTGAATGTATTTCCATCTTTTAATAGAATCCATTTTTAACTATATTTTATCTCTCTCCTATCTTTGGCAGTTATTACTGTTATGTAACATTTATCTATCTTGACTATCAACCATTCGGTAATCTGTTATAATAAATTTAATATTTTTCTTGTTCATTGATGGTTTACATCAGAATTGGTAGTCAGCTCCTATAATTGATAGTATTTTATATAAGTGGATTACATAACCCTTTAAATGTTTGTCTATAGAATCGTATACATGTTTTATAAAAACAATTTGTCTGTATGATAAAATAAATTAACAGGCATAATTTAAATTAATTTTTATTACAAAATAAATTACGTGGCAATAAAAAATATTAAAAGTATTGTATATTCAAGACTGTTAAAGCAGCAAACCGAGTTCGAGAAAAACGTTTAATAGGTTAAATAAAGAAAATACTGTAATTATTATTTTTGGCATAGTAATTAAAAAATAAATTTATTTTGTCAACATTAATAGAAAAATTTGACTATTATTTAAATATTTAAAATTATGATGTTTAATGGTAAAAATGCAGTTCAGAAATTAGGCTGAATATTATTCTGTAGGATTAAAATCAGACATATATCTTTGTTTGAGCAAGATAGATACTCTGGTTTAAGTAAACAAAGCTGTAATTATCTAAATAAATTCCTAGTCGCACCAAAAATTTGAATATCATGAAATATGTATTAAATACAGATTTGTTAAAATGTTCATATCAAAAAATAAAATTAACAATGTTTAAGGGCTTATTTTTTCAACATTTTCATGAAAACATAATTTCAATTTACTGAATTTATAATGTTTTTTTGAATAAATTACTAAACGTAAAACATATTCTTATGATTTTTTAAAAATAATAGTAGCATATTTATTAATTTGGCCAAAAAAATTCCTGTAAAGATAAAAGGCAAGAGGATTAAGGGTGTACATTTGAATCTATAAATTAATATTAACGAGAGCATTTCCAAGAATCCATTTATTTAATAAAATAAAAATTACTACATAGCTAAATATGCATTCTTAAAAACATTTCTCTACACAATTATTTAAATACTATTCATATGATACAATTCATATATTCCATTTTACATGGTAACTGAGGCACATTTTTGTTAACATGGTTGATTATGTTTTGCAATCAACCGTTATAAATAATTTCAGTGTACGATCGTCTTCATGCGACGATTCAAGAATGAAATGCCCCTAGATTTGTAGATTTACGTGACGAACTTTTTATGCAAATTGTTTAGTTGGTCCACAGGTATTAAATATATGTGTATGTATTTATGTACGAAAATATGTGTATATATATATATATATATACATTGAACATTTTCAATATACATACACATTTTGTCTGATAATAAATAATGAAATGAATATAATTTGCTATGAATGTTTTGATGATATTACGATTTTTGTCGGTATAACAAGGAACTGCATTATTCTTTAATATAATGAAATGCGTTGAATATAATGAAATGCGTTGAATATAATGAATGTATCGAACATAAATTTTAACTAAAGAAAAAAATGAAAAAGTGAGCGTCATGGCCTTTTGTTATATATATTTTTGGAAGTGGCCAGATATTTACCAATAGTTATTTTTCATTGTTATAATAAATTATAAATTCTCATTACTAAAAAAGTATTTACTTGGTATAATTTTAAATCAACAAACTAAATTTACATATGAAGGAATTGAAAAAAAAAGTTAAATTATAGAATTACACACATTATATTAGAATATACACCACACATGAAATGATTAAATGATTACATTTAAATTAAATAATTAAATTATCAGCTGAAAAAGGTGCTTAATTGCATACAATAATATAAGTTAGCACACACTGCAAATAACGCGTGTAAGAGTATGGTACTATGAAATGTATAAATGTAATGTGTAAACGAAATAGCTATATTATATATAGTACAACAAATTTGAAGTAGTATATAAAATATAGATGAGATAGTGTAAAAACTAATTTTACTAGAAAATATATCATAACTATATATTTTTTTACATAACTAACAGCCCTTTTTGAAAAGTAGTGCTTCTGTTTAAGAAGAGCCACACATCAAATTATTTGGTAGTTTTTAGAAACAAAACATTTACCCAACGGAAATTTTTTTTTAGTAGATAAATGAAATGTTTCAAGAAAATTGATTTAATTTAATTCTACTAAGTTATTGAATAGTACATAAATTCAAAATATATCAAAATTTCATTCTGCCATAAATTGACACGCTCGAGTCCTAAAGTCAATTTTTTATGTATTTTATTTACATTTGCTTTGATTTACCTCTTCAGTACAGTTTATCAAGTATGATAGTGTCTAATGAAATAATTTTAACACTTTGTGAGACATAAAGTATAATTCTTACATTATCTTTAAATCAAAATCGGTTGAAATTTTTTAATATTTTTTTGATAGATTGCATGTCATTAGACACATTCTATAAAACAAGACTGATTGGTTAGTTTTATTCAATAGATATATTTGCGTAAAAACGGAATTTCAATTAATAAAAATACAATTAAAAAAATGAACTTCTGACAAAAATTATACACAAACTTTTGAATATTTTCAGAAATCAATAAAATAATATACAATTAATCATTCACTTTCAAAAAAAAGTATGTAATTAACAAATATTTTAAACGTAATTAATACAAATAAATTAAATAACAAGTATTGAATTTAAATTTATATTAATATGATTGATGACTAAAACATATTTGATTCTGGAAGTGTTAAAATGAGTGTACATGTAAAGGCAAATTTTTTAAATATCACTAACACAAATTTTTTTTATAAAAAATATTTACTTGCTAAATCGTTTCACCCTGTTTCGTGTTTGCATCGGGAATTTTCCAGGCAATCTGTTTCTTCGCGTTAAACATTTAGGCATGCCTTTAACATTCAAAGTTTTTGATATAGAAACACGACTTACATTTTCTCGTAATCTACAGTTCAACTTCCCACCCGTTACGTTAGTAGGATTGCGTTTTGTTTTGAACAAACCGGATTTCGGCACGTTTTTTTCATTAATGTTTGTAATTGTATTTTCGCATTGATTTATAGATCGGACCTTTTTTGAAACCGGTTCTGGAGGAAATAACCGTTCATCTACTTTCGTGCAATCGATCTCGTTCGCCGTAGTCTTCGTTTCTATTTTATGATCCAAGACATTTCGCTTCCTCCCGCGTGTTTGTATTTTCTCAGTTAATTCTGCTTTATTTTTATTGAAATTTCGCATTTCATTAATATAATGTCGTTTCACTACACCGGGCATTCGCTTAGGGCCATCGTTTTTTGTGCTACTCACATCACTTGAGCTTAACACAGGTCTTGTTTTTCTTTCCACTTTTTGTGAATCATGAGATCTTGTACACAGTCCTACAGGTGATCTCGTCGTGTCATATTCTTCACGAATTTTGGATTCACATGACCTCGAACGCTGTTTCGAATGACATGATTTTTTCTTTTTCAACTTTAAATGCGTACCGCTTTCTGCTTTTTCATCGAGATTCGGAGAGCTCGATGAGACTTCATTGATTTGAATATTTTCAATCTGTTCGGCGATCTTTGTCGTATCAGATATAGACGGCTTGGATGTTTCAGTCGATTCGGTAGGCACTTGTGGTTCTTGTTCTACATTTTTAAAAGGATTTTTTAATCCTGAAATAACAAAAGTAATGAAATTGAAGTCTAGAAAATACACATTTAATATTTCAATAATATATAGCAACAAACTTTATCTTGGAGACTGAACACACAAAATACTTGAGTAAGGTGACCAGAAATGATTTTGTCTTATAACTTATGCTACTTTAATGTATATATTAAAAAGAAATATTATTTGTTGGAACTATTACAATAGTTCAAAACAACTTGTTTAAAAGATAAAATATACATTAAAAGTAGTGTTTCTCTTATACATGATTACCAAATCTTATTTATTAAATTTATCAATTCACATCTGATTCAATTATTCAATTAGTTTATCAGTCAATAATCTTCAAAATTTTTAAATATAAATAAGAATTTTTAATTATTTAACAATATATTACAGCACTACAAAAGTGATATTACTTAAAGAATTATATATCGACATAGTAAGTATTGAAATTGAGAGAAAACTAGAAATTACAACTTTATAACAATTATATTTGCTCTGTAAAATTTTAATTCTATGATTTTAATATCTGGTCATCTTACGATGAATGCTTGAGCATTTTAAATAACCTTGAACTACTTCGCACACATGAAGTCGGCTGACGAATATAGTAACGATCTAGCCATCAAGTTTCTCTCTTACATTGATTTACATCGTAGGTTGAACATACAGCACACTAAACATGTAATAACATAGTTCGACATACATTTTGCTTAAAAATGACAGCTTGACATTCACTTAGTAGTTTGAGGCAATAAAAGTGAATTGGTCATCTAGTTTTCTTGTTTAATTTCTTATTATAACATTCAATGTTATGTGGTTCAAAAGAGAAATGAAAGACTTCTTGTTACAAAGACAAATCATTTTACTGTTTCAATTTGAAATAAACCATACATGATTGTGTACTTTTCAATTTCTACAGATTTTGCTTTATATATAAAGACTTTTTTGGGACTGCCTTATAATAAAGGCATTAATTTATAAGTTTACTGTTGTTTTAATACCTTATTTATTTAAATGTTTATATAAAAATAAATAACTTTATACATACATACATATATATATATATACACACACACGTCCATACAAAACACATATTCTGAAAACAAAATATGCAATGACTTTATTTTTATCACAATATTTGCATAAATTAACTCTATTCAAATCCATTTACAATAAATTAAATTATTAATACCTTTTGTGCACACTGGTTCTATATTTTCTTGTAAACAGTCAAATTTTCGATTCTCTCTCGTACAATTTATAGAAGATACTGATGGAGAATAAAAAGGATCAGAACTACATGAAACAGAAGTAGGAGTTGCTTCCTCTTGATAGTGAGATGAACCTGCTATATTCGTTGTGGGTGTTAATGGTCGGGAACAAGCTATATCTGGATTTTCAGAATACGGATCAACAGAATAACGTGTCATTATTGCAAGTCCATTTGTAGGGTACTCAGGCGGAGGGGGTGCTGGTGTATCTACAGGTTCTGGTGATGCTGTTGGTACTTGAACATTCTCAAAAAATTGTTTTCGTCGGTTCCCAACAACTTTTGCACGAGGTGGTCCCGGTGGGTTCAAAAGGAGTGTAACAGCAGTTGTGTTATCAGCACGCATTTTGGTTGTTGACCATCTTTCGAGAGATTTCTCTACAAGGCTCTTTGATGGATTTATCCAAATCTGAAACCATAATTATTTATAAGTGTTTGTTTAAAACTATTCTTGATGAATATTAATAACATCTTTTGCTAGCAGCTTGAATATTTGCAATAAGTTAACTTAATATTGACTGTATTATCTGTACCTTTTGTTGAGGATTAGCAGTGGCACATTGTTCATTATGTCTTTCAGTTGCTTGTACAATTTGCACAGCTGCTTGTGGTGTAACCATGTTCCATAACCCATCTGTACCAAATATCAAACATCTAAAAGTGTTTGTATCAATTGGTATAACACAAGTATCTGGGTCAGGGCTAACTATAAATTCATCTAATGCTGAATTATAAGACCATAGGTCACCTAAGGATCGTGCTACTGCCAGAAAGGGAATTTCGTCGATGGGTGTTGAACGACGTACAGGCCCTTGGTGACCGATTCTAGGTCTGTTCCAAACAACTCGTGGAACACCTAGTTTGGCTACAACTTTTCCACCGCATCTTTTTATTCTGTTCATCTCAGCTGCGTTTTCTGGCTTGTGATCCCTCGTGAGTGGCCTAGCAAGCCATTCGGGACAGCCTAAACATAAAAAAACACATTTTCAGTATTTTTGTTTCATATTATGTATATAAAATAGACAACAAATGTATGAAAAATGGATTCTGGATGGATTTCTGGATCAGCATGCTGGATAAAAGGTTTTGTATATTTTAATTTCTTACCAGGTTCTTGATACCCAAGAACGACACCTGAATCACCAACATGACCAATGTATAGTTTAGCACGACGAATAAATGCTATTGTGGCTGTTGTTCCTGCAGTACTTGGAAGTCCTGATGTTGTTTTTGGCCAATTAACTATTTAAACAATATTTTATTTATAGAATGTAATACAAAAATTCTTCAGCGTTATTCGTAATATAACATGTATCAACACACATACACACAATGTGATCTTTAGATATTTTAAATGTTATTAATGAAAGAGAAAGTTTACTTTCTTAAATAATGTTTCAATTTAAATATTGCATTGAATGTATGTACCTGTATGTGTGGGAGTGTGTGTATGTGTGTGTGTATATATATATAATAATTTTACTTATGCTTTAGTAAGAATACTTTTTATAAACATATTTTACATAACCTATTTTCAAAACAAAGTCTTTCCCAGAATATATCTTACCTTGTTCTTTCCACATAGCATAGTGTGTCGCAAGATAACCCTCTTTAATTGCACGAAGAACGTCTTCATCCTTATCTGACCAGAATTTTCTCTGGCGTACAATAGCTCCCATGAGATGGTCTTTAGCGTATGTAGCTGCTTCGCCACCTCCGTGGCCATCGTATATTCCGAAAAATGCATACTCCAAGTCTTGGTCATTTTCAGTTTGCTGATAGGCGACAGCAAAAAAATCTTCCATATATTTTCTACCGCCCTGGCTGCAATGACCTGTCACGCGTAAATTAACACCTATAGAAGCTGGCATTTTCACACAAATCACATAAAACTTTATATATCAACACACAAAAAGTAATATTCATAACATTAACATCACAAAACATAATAAAATATTGTTAGAAAGTTGTGATTAACTGTACACAGGTCATTTCCGACTAAGCGCAACTGATTATCACTTGGCGTGGCTACGATGACACATGCAATGATATTACGTCGAACGCTCATGTATTAGAAAGAAACAGAATGCCGGGTGCATGTGGACTCTTATTTTAGTGCTGTTGCTAAGCATTCTGGGTAAAAACATGTCTGTACACGTAAAGGTTGATGATTGTGTTCGTTCATATGATTTTTTTAATGGTTTTGTACAAAGGAAGTTTATGAAGGGAATTATTTTATTGAGTATACTAAACATAAGATTGATAGAGTAGTTAAAATGATCTTTTTGTTTACATTTTCAGAAGTAAAAATCGTATGTATATATATATATATATGTATATATATATGTATATATATATATATATATATATATATATATATATGCATGAATACATGTTTATGCATTTCCACCAACAATGAATAAAGAAATACTTTTAAAACTACATTTTAAGTACAATTGACTTATAAAGAGTACAGTAACATTCGATAAGTTTTAATTTATGATATTACAATAAAATTTTTGCTGAGGTATATTCTGGAATAAAACTGGAGTATTTTTGAATTCAAATATTGCTGATATCAATTTTTAAATTCTAATTTTTATAAGTGCCCTCTATTAACAAACAATTAAAATCGATGAAAATTAATTGATTACATATTTGATTCAAGTCAGTTTAATTTAATTGCCGATAGATGGAAATAGTGTTATTAGTGTATTAGTTACTGCAGTGATGCTATATCTAGATATAATAAATGGTTTATATGGACTACAACGAATATAACATTGTTGTCTTGTCTTCGATTGGAAATAATTTGGGAATGATTTCGTACAGTTTGAAATATCTTCTACATGCCATACATTTTGAAAGTTTTTACATTTTCTCCTTAGTCTTAATTTTAATTTGAAAATCAGGAAAAATTGCAATAAGTAAAGTACGAATTATTGAAACGGTGACGAATCATAAGGAGTTTGCGTTGTGTTTGAAACTTCTGTTAAAAAAGTACTTTCCATTTTGTTTAGCATTATTCTTTTTTTATCTCAAGTAGTTATTAAACTCGATGTATAATATGAATATTGAATATATGTCGAAAAGTGTATTATCTTGAAATTTGTTGTATAAATGAGATAAAAAGGATTGGAAAAAATAAAATCATGGCATTAACTGAAATATTTTTTATATTTTCAAATTGATAAGAGTAATAAATCATTATTTGGAGCGATTCGTTCTTAAACAACATATTTTAATATAAAAATATGGATTTTACGCTTGAAAAACATTTTTTATAATTAATTATTGACTAATTGAACTAGTATATGTTTTGTTAGTATTTTATTTCTTAATAAGTCAATTTTTACCGAAGAATATTGTTCTTTGATCATATAATTGCAAATTTCCTAAATGGGATGCGTATTAAGCATATGAAGATTCATTTTTATGTTAAAAAAATAAAACTTCTGCGTTTCCGACACCGAAATAAATTATATATGAAAAAATTAATTTTATCATTATACTTTACCATAATTACTTTTTTTAGTTAAAAAATAGAATAGTGAAATTCTTGTAGATTTGGCCATAAATCAATAACCATTTGATACTTTGCTGCCAAAATAAAAATAGGTTATATAAAAAAATATTATATTTAAATTATATTCTTTAAATTATTTTATTTATATGATAATCAAATAAAATAAAGATTATATTTTGTGCAATTATTGTTTTTCTTTTTTTTTATTTAACATTGATATATATATATACATACATATATATATATATATATATATATATATATATATATATATATATATAATATATATATATATATATATATATATATATATATATATATATATATATATATCACTTTTATTTTGACCCAAGATTTTTTTAAATCGATCGTTTAGTATAGATATGAAGTCATGCGTATATTTACAATGTATAGCTTTTTTGGTGTTTGCTTTTCATTTAGTTTCTATTGAAAACTAGTTATGAACTAATGAAGTGTTTTTAATTAAAAAAAATATATATCTACAAATCAATCAGTGATACATGACTTTCAATGACACTCGATTCAATTGCAGCAATTGAAATAAATGGATTTCATTTCGAACCATCGAGAGTCCTCTTTGTTGAAATAGAGCCGAACAAACATCCCCTAAAAATCAATGCCGGAGAGCTTTGTGTCCGCCAACATTCAAAACACAATGAATTTGAAATTCAATAGCTCGCCGCAATGGCGCTGCTGCGCTCGTATAAAACACTTCGATTGTTCTGTAATGCAAACATAGACTTTTCGTGCTCGAACTGGATGCGATATGGCGTTCGGAATTGATACCTGAACTGTTTTTCCGAACAAGTGCATACGCACGTACAGGTCTCCAGAGATTTATTTGAACGAACTCTGGCACAATTCTTTACGCCATGTACACATTCTGCATTGCCTATAGCAGTTCTGCACAGAAGCGAGAAGACAAAGTTTTTTTTTAAAACATATATCGATATTTTTGATTTACATTTTCTTAAGATGAAGTAATTTATTCGATTTTTAGTTCGTTTACAATTCATTTCATTCTGAACTGCTCTTTTCGTAAAGCTTTTTTCAATTAAACAAGAAAGGCACGATAATATTATAAATATAATAAATAAAAAAAACAATTTTGTAGTGATAATATACTATATAGTATTCTATACTTGAATTTATTATATAGATATTTTATTACATTTTCTTACAGATAAATGAAATATTAATCTGATTTAGATGGTACTTAGAATCTTTATGAATCTATATATGGATTTTTTTTTAATAATCGGCGAAATAATGCTAAATATTAAAAAAAAACCACATAAATCGGAGAGAGAGGTGACAAAGAAAAAATAGTTTAAAATTAATATAACATTATACAGAAAAAACTTTATTCTATTTTATCTAACAACTCTTTATCTAGAGCTGTTAAAAGATTGATGCATTAAGACTTATGTATGACTTCCTGGAGGACAAGTAGAATAATTCTTGAATATTCTTCTCCCGATTTTGTATTTCTGTGTAAAACTGTTTTTTTCCCAAGTTTGTTATATGTGTTCTAGTTTATTACTTTAGAGTAAACAGTAAACCAGAACTCAGTAATAATCTGAAAGATAAAATAGAAAAATTACTAGGTGAAGCACGTTTTTTTTCTCAAAGTGCAATTTTAATCCTAAATGAAATTCATTCTAGATTTATTTTTCTGTTAACATCCTAAAAGAATGAATGCATTTTTCTAATATGTAGGTTTAGATAAATGTATTTAACAACTTTTAGGTTTGTTTTCATCATATAAATTTTCTTTGAAAAGATCCAATTTACATTAATTATAATTTATGTTCAGATCTATTTCCTACTGGTTTCGCCTCATTCTTTGACCATTTTTTCTAGGTTTTTTTGTGTATTTATAAAAATAATATTATATATATATATACATATGCATATGTATGTAACACACATATACTTTTCAGTTTGTCAACACTTAAACGCAACAATTATTTCCTTTCTTATTTTTTTTCTAGAAGAAAGATAAGTATAATTATTACTTATATTTCAATTTTGAATAAGTTTGATTATTTATAATCGTTTTTCTTAAAAAAAACAGTTGTTTTAGTAGTTAGATGTTTCGCACTTCTTAGAAATAATAGTTTTAGTAAAGTAATTTTTTCATAATATTTGATATGAACTTTTATATTGGCTTTTAGAACATGGTAGCGAGTCAGCAATGAATAATTGTGTTGTTCTTTGTAGGTGTGAATATATATATATATATATATATATATGTGTGTGTGTGTGTATATATATATATATGCGTGTGTATATATGCATATATATATATATATATATATATATATATATATATATATAAGCCCCTAATGTAAACTAAACAAAAAAAATGACATTTTATTTAGTGTAGTTGAAAACGAAAAGGTACTATAAACTCCCCTAAAGCAACTGCTATGCCCGGTTTTAAAGGATAATGAGCATCTTTTAATCTCAGCGTAATCTCATCGTACGATATCTTCACCGTTAGATGGCAGCATCGCGCACGCGCGTCCCCCTATTCTGTTTCCCCACCATGTTTACTATTTTCGCACCCTCCGTAAAATGTTATAGCAGGAGGTTAATGGTACTCATCTGGAACGTAAAAATTCGTTTTCGTCTGAGGAGGTCCTTCATTGAAAGTCAGTTATCTGAAGATATATATGTATATATATATATAATATATATATATATATATATATATATATATATATATATATATATATATATATATAAACATTTAAATATTTTTATTTAAAAAATCAAATGTACTTGGATATTTGTTTTTTATTTTCAATTATTATCTTTACTAATATAATTTATCCTAATAATAATTCTTACTACAAGTCAGTTTATCATAGATATTAAAATATTTATTCAAAACAAAAACAGTACATAAATCGGAAAAGGAAGTGTGTTTTGAATATAAAATTGAATATTTTTGTTCAAGAAAAATATCTTTTTGAGGTATATTCATTTTTATAATATTGAATATTGGTTTTTAAGAAATCTAAATTTTTAATCGCTGAGCGAATAAGAAGGATGTAAATGTAATTCAAGGTATTGTCTGGAGTTTATTAGTTAGCTTTTTAAAGTAACTTTATGTTATCATACTATTTAATTTTTTTAAATTATCTGCTCGTACGTTTATTACGTTTATTACGTTTTATCATTTAATATAACTTTATATCCAGTACTGAAATAGATTTTTTTAAGTGACTTTATTCGTCTCTGTATCGAGGTTTTTAAATATATTTTTTGTCAATATTTTACATCTTTTGTCCAAAGGATAGATAGTATACTTCTGCTAAGTTTTTTTCTAAGTATAATTGACAATTTTACAACAAAATAATTTAACGCTAATTTTGATTTTTGATAATTTCTTGTCCAATTGACTGAATTGGAATTACTATTCTTTACATGAATAATTGGTATTTTATTTAAGTTATCAGATAATGTTTTATTAATTCATGTATTTGTATATCTAGTAGCGATTAGGAAAATCCACTTATACATTTTGGTTACTATTTTATTTCATTGTGATAATGGTTTTGTCTGATTTTGAAAAATAAGTATTACTGATTGTATGAGAAGATTTTTCCTCAATTTATATCTAGCTTATTTTCTGAATTTACATATGATTGGCAAACATTTTATAGAAATTTCGATCTTGTTTTCAAGATGATAAATAAGAATTTGTTTCTAAAAGGATTGTGAATGTAATTTTGTTTTAAAACTGAATGTTATTTTAGATTTATCATTTTATTTTTATAGTATTCATGTAATAAACAGTTTATGGCTTCAAAAATCATATATGTGTCAGTATAATGAATCGGACGACTCGGTAACAAATTTATTAATCACGAGGGGGTTTTAAGATCCATTAAGTGTACACTGTTTTTACGCGCTTGTCCTACGTAGTGAGTAAAAGAGATATGTACAGAGACACAAATACATACAATTCATTGCGATAACGTCGTGTCGATAATATGTTAGAAAGAGACAGCAATTCTGTTGTGAATGTATTTGTCGATGACGGGAAAGGAAGCCAGGAGTAGCGAAGGGTCGCTCGTTCGAAACTCGAACCGGTAGTTGGGCGAACAAGAGGGTTGAAGTGGTAGCACTGCAGTGACGGATTCAGGAACGACTCGCGCACGCGTTTCATATTTCGAAAAAATGTGTTTAATTTCATGAATGACTGTGATGAATATTTATGGGTTCGACTGGCGACGGAACACTTTGTGGCGATAATTATCTGTTTGCTTTTTGATGTTGATAAATAAATAGGTGCTGAAACATTTATGTGAGTGGTAATTATTCCAATTTATGTTTAAAATTAGCAGTGTATTTGAAAGTGGTGTTGTGATTGTCTCATCACTTGGATAAAAACACCTATATACATATATATATATATATATATATATATATATATATTAGTGTGTGGATCATGAATTATACAGAATTCCGTCTAGATTCAAAAATAGTAGATTTTATATCTACTGATTTTTAAGTAAGTGTTGTTAATTCACGTTTGAAACTTAGTAACTTTTGGCTAGTGATAATATTATTATATGTAAATTTTTATGTTTCTATGTGTTACTGTTACATCATTCAATTATTCATAAAAGTGGCGGTTTCGTTAATATTATCTTTATCTCTTTTTTAAAAAATTAGTTATATTGTAGCCCGAATAATCTAAGAATGTAAGCCTATGAAGTTTATTTCCCTCGAGAAAATTGCTATAACGAATTTTAATGAATATATCAGTTTGTAATTATTTAGCATGCATTTAATATGAATGCATTCTTATTTCACTAGTTTTTTGTGATTTTTTATTCAATATTTGTGTTTTTCATTTGAATAAAATTATAGTTTTCAACATACATACATACACACACACACACACACATTTATATGTATATATATATATATATATATATATATATACATATATTTAAAGTATTGTATTTGATAATTTGATTGTAGTCTAGAATTGGAGTTATAGTTCTTCGAAATTATTATGTTTTTTGAAAATTAAGTATTTGATAATATTTAAAGACTTTATAAGTGAATATGATAAATTTTATTTTTATACTGAATCTTAAAATGCTTTTTAGTTAAAATAGATTTAAAATATGTGTTTTTTTATTTTTTTAATTATTCGGAGTTTGAGTGCAATATACTCTTCTTGCTATAAAATTAAATATGTTTTATTTAAGTTATAATTGTGTGTTTTTTAACTGTAATTTATATACCTTCATCCGTTTTTACATTATCTTCATCGACTTGATCTCATTAATTCATCAACAGTAATTTAAAGGAGTGTATTGAGTAGAGGTTAAAATGGGGTAGTGCATGCGTACCGCATGGCGCCGATTCCAGTTAGAGTCGTATAGCCTCTCTTATCCAATTCCAACTCTCACCACCAAGTAGTTAACTCTGGTAACCTCAGTAACCTTACTCGAGATTGGGTAACACCGATGGCGAGAGGGGTCAGGGCTAGCGAGAGCGAGATAATGGTCCTCCGAAAAGGAGGTTGGATGTGGGACTAACAACCCCATTTCATAAAACAACAAACGTTACAAAGTCTCAAAGTAAGCCTCGGATACTGAATAGATTTCGAGGCTGAGGTATATCTGGAGGTAGAAAATTGAGGAGGCTAAGGCTCGATTTGGGTTCTAGTGTCATAGAAGAAGAAAAATCTAAAGGGATTCTGTTAATGTTTAAGTTTAATTATATATATATATATATATATATATATATTAAATAATAGTATATATATATATATATATATATATAATTATATATATATATATATATATATATATATATAATAAATTATTTTATATAATTTATCATTATATTAAACCTAACAATTATTGAAATTAACGAATAATACTTAACGAGTTTTGGATTGAAATTTAAATTTATAATAAACTGTTTCATTTTCAGTCTGCTAATGTTGATTAATGTTGAATATTTAATGTACATGATCTATATTTTAAAATAAATGTTTTATCGCATTTATTTACTAATTTTTAATTATAATTAAACGTTCATTATTTTCAAAATTATTACATTGTTTTACAATTAACATTAGTTTTAAGTACAAGAGACCTATTTCATTTGAATGAAAAGATCTTTTCAAATTTCAAATAAAATTTAAATCGTTTGAATTAGCAAGTAATATTCCTTTAAAACAATATTTTTCTCAGTGAGAGATAAAAAAACCCATATAAAAGAACTGGACTGGTAAAATATATAATCTTGATTGGACAATACGTGTGAATATAATGAAAAGAGATGAAACTTTTGAAGAAAATAAACATTTAAAAAACTGTGATCTGATATTAAAATTCACAGGGTTTTTCGTGAAGAACACTTCAAAATAAACATGAGAGCTTTACAAGTATACTTCTTACCCGAGTATTTTAGTAGTATGTAAGATCCATATTCGATCATAAAAGCGAAAGATATTGAATATTATTAGGTTGGTAGGAAAATAATAGAGGTTTTCTTTTCTTAATTATAATCTTAATTTTTTTAATGAGAATATCATTTCATCGTGTTCATGTTAGTATAATTTTAAAATGCATTTTTCAGTCTGTATTTTGGTAATACTGACTTTGGTTTTATTATTAATTTCGTTTCAAATTGAGCTATTGACTTAAAGATGAAAAAGGAGCAAATAAGACCAATTTTTTGTTTGAGTTCAAAATGGGTGGTAAAGCAGTAGAAACTTCTCATAAACTAAACGATGTTTTTGGTGTGGATACTGTTAAGGAACGTACGGTACAATAGTGGTTCCAAAAATTTCGTGGTAGGGCGAGAGCCTTAAAGATGAAGAAGGTCGCGAGCGTCCTTGTTCAGTTTATAACGACCAACCGAAGACCTTAGTTGAATCAAAACCACGCATAACATTCAGACAGATTGCACAACATTTAGGCGTTAGTCATCTAACTGTTCTGGACCACTTAAAACAGATAGAAAAATTAAAAAAACTCGACATTTATATGAATTTAAAGGTCATAAACCGCAATTATTTTTCTATTAACCTAATAACACTCTAATCTCCCTGACTTGTTATTCTTATTTTAATCGATTTTATTCTCGATTACTCATCCAAACGTTTTGGACCACAAATGGAAAAATATATATGACTTTGAAGATCATAATCCCTAATTATTTTTCTACCAACCTAATAATATAAAGATATTCATCAGTATTTTACAGATATATTTTTTTATAAAAATTAAAAATCCTTGGCATATTTCAAATCAAAGTAGTGTAGAAGTACACATTGGAAAAACAATTTATCGCGTTCCATTTTAATTCGGTTATAGAAAAGCACTTGTGTAAGCAAAGGATGTCGTCTGATGACTGAATTTTAGTGGGAAACTTTCACACTTCAAAATGACAAAAGGGAAATCTGTCACTGCCGACAGCATACGCATCTGAAGCCATTTACACATGAACAACGGCTTTCAATGCAACCTCCTATTAAATACCTATATCTCTCGTGTTTGTTATTTATTAAGATATCCTACTGTTTGATTAAAAAAGAAAGTGTGGATTTGATCGGATCTATAGTGAATTACAGAGCTTTAAATCTGCGAGTGGACACGTATACCGTAAGGTAAAGTTTCCGAAAGTCAATTTTAAAAGTTCTAAGAAAATGGATAAAAAAATTTTCCGTGATACAACAAACTTTCGAAATGTTTCATGTGGAAAAGTGAAAAAGTTACCGAAACTCGACCGCCACTGCCTTGTGCGTGAGCTTTTCAATATTCATCTGATGCCGGTACTGTTATGTGCGTCTCGCCGGCGCCGCGCGGGGAGACAGACACGTCCCCCGATCTGTTTCCCGCGTCGTCGCCCGCGCCTCCCCGTGTCGTACGGCGACGGACGAGCGAACGTAGACGAGCACAACACATCAGGGTGAGTACGGTGCGTAAGGAGCGAGACGAACGGAAGGGAAGCATAGCCGGCGCACGGGCCGGAGAGGCGCCTCGACGCCTCGCGCCACAACAATGGTGACCGTTGTGAGGCGAGCGCGCGCGCGCGCTTTTCCCCGACAATCGGACGTATCTACTTATTCCCGTTTATATATATATAGTCGATGATTTTACACAGCCAGGTATAAACACATACAGACTTTGTCTCGTGTTTGTTGTTCGCGTGCACGGGATCTATTGTTGTCGTTTCGTTCAACGACACGATAACATAATCGTCTCGTTAACAATAACAATATTATTCGCCGACAATGGAATTATTGGCGCGCTTTACTAAATAACGTGTGTGAGACGGGTGCGTGTTCGGTGATCGCGTGTTCTTTTCAGCATCATTCTCATAACCGGACGTTAACGTTCATATTATTGTGGTAAATGTGAGATGATCTTTATTATATTCTATCGTTGATATGTTTTATAGATTTGTGTATTATGTACTTTCATTAAGTTGAAAATAAAGTTAACTATTTATTTGTTCGATCATATTCCGTCAAACACTATTATTTTATTTACTATCATATAATTCAGTTCAGAAGTCACTCATAATCAGTTTTCGATAAAAATCTATATTGTTTTTTTTTTAAAAAAAATAATGTATAAATAATTTCACAGATCTCAAAAGAAAGATATTATTTAATTAACTTCCTAGTAGATGACAAATAAAAAACACATAAATGTAAAAAATGATTTTATAAAATCTACTAGACTTATTATTTCTACATTGAATTTTAATAATTTACACTTACTGACTTCTGAACCGTCTATGTATTAATGTGCTGATCTTTGTTTTATATTTCTTTTTATCTTTTTCAGTTGAGTATAAAATCATGTTGCTATGTTCTTAATTTAAGCATGAAACAACTTTAAACAATGATATCAAACCTTTGTTCTTCTCTGAAATATGAAAAGAATTTTTTTTAATTAATTTCTATTTCATATATAACACTTTTTCATTGATTTATATAATACTATTTAACTGAAATGTATTATAATCTTAAAATTGTTTACATTAATAATTGTACTCATATTAAAAAATGACAATTACAGTTCATAGTTGAAAATTTATTATCTCGTAACGATTGTTTTTTTATATTTGTTAATTACTTTTTTAAACAATAATAACATTGAAATATTAAATTTTAATTTTTCAAATTGTTACATTTATTATTTAACAAGTAGTAAAATTATGTACACAACTTTATTGAAATAATAATATTTCAAACATGCTTTACTCAAGAAAATTATATTGTACAATTAAGAACTATTCATTTTCAAAACATTTTTTAAATATATTTTTGACTCATAGTATTATTTTATCTACCTTTAATCATTAATATCATATTTCTTGATTGCAAGATTCATATGTACACTTGAAATAATATCTATCTTTTTATCAGGTTGAATATAGAATAATTATAATTCATAGGTTTTTTGTATTTTAGTACTGTATTGATTTTTATGTAATTTAAATTATGTTTATCACTCGATTATTTTTTTTAAATATTGACTCATTAAAGCATACAATTGTTAGCTTGAATAACTGAATGCTTTAAATTTGAGAATAAGTATGTGTAGGAAGTAAATTGGAACGTTTTCATTTTCAAATAAAAAAAATAAAAAACGTTATGTTAATAATTCGTATAAATATTTTTTACAATAAAATACTTTTATCTATGTTATTGCATTTCATTTAATTCATATATATATATATATATATATATATATATATATATATGTATATATATTATAATAACTATTCAAGTTTCCACATATACTGATTAAATATTATTTTCAAATAATATATCATAAGTTTCAAACATTTTAAAAAGACATAGATGGATTCATTGTACTTCAGTGTTTTTTTTTATATTAAGTATTTGTATTCATATATATATATATATATATATATATATATATATATATATATATATATATATATATATATATATTATTATAGAATGCTTATTGTATGACTGTTATTTATTTTGATATTTTAAGATTTATTTGTTTTGTGTAAAAGTGTGAAAAAAATCTTCAATGAAATGAAATATATTTAGATTTTTCTCTCTTTCTATATATATATACGTACATACATATACATAAACACACACACATACATACATATATATATATATATATATATATATATATATATATATACGTACATACATGTACATAAACAAACACACACACATACATATATATATATATATATATATATATATATGTATATATATATATATATATATATATATATATATATATATATATGTATTCATAGTTGTTAAAATGTATGCATATTTGAAATTGTCAATTAGTGATCTAGTCTCTAACCTCTGAAACTGAATATAATTTGTTTAAATCGAACTTCAGTGTTGCTTTTTCATTAAAGAAAATATGCTA
This sequence comes from Acanthacorydalis orientalis, assembly GCA_034766995.1. NCBI lineage: Eukaryota > Metazoa > Arthropoda > Insecta > Megaloptera > Corydalidae > Acanthacorydalis > Acanthacorydalis orientalis. The sequence continues at coordinate 44,482,050 of CM068317.1, forward strand.
TACTTGCAGTGAAGAACCCACATAGACCTGTAGGTCCAGGTTGAGCATGAGATTGACGTCTTTGCCTTGGGGAAAACCTTTATCATGAAAACAACCAGTAAAAAGCACGTCAACCCTTGCTTTCTAAGGGTTATTGCTGTTTATGACTATATATATATATATATATATATATATATATATATATATATATATATATATATATATAAGAAGTGACATTGCTTATTGATAGATATTTTTTTAATTTCATAAAGATTTGTAATTTTTGAAAAAAATTTTCACTTTCAGTTGGTATGAAGTTTGTAGCACGATCATTTATATTCTTTACCTAGTTGATGATTTTCGTCAATTAATTAAAATGGATTTAATTATTTTTTATTTTAATTATTTATTTATATATTTTATTTATATTTTACTCATACAGTTTCAACTGTACATATTTAAAAACTATATTTTAGAACTGTATTTCCGAACATTTTTCGACCGTAATCCCCTTCTGACCTTGTTTCCTTCCTTTCCTCTAACCAACTGGTAGAAAGTTTACTATTTAAATGCTTTGTTTGTAAATAGAATATATTTTATTATAATTTTTTATAAATTATACGAAATGCAATTATTAAATAACAATTTATACTTTAAGTATTTCTCGATCAATGTGACTCTTGTGCTTTATGACCAGAAACAAATGTTTTTCTATCCGGTTCTATTGCTGTGAGAGATAACCGAAAATCACCTCTGTCTATTATGTAAGGCGATCCGCGTTAGGCTAGGTAAATAATACATACCACTGAAACCAGATTCTACCGAATACAAAATAGGAAATGCCATGAAAAACATTTTTCCTCTATCTCAATGCTATGAAAACTTTTTAGATATTGTACTCTTGATCCATAAATGGTGTTCTTCTTGACTGAAACATATTTTGGCTACTATGTTGCCTCTGTAGCTCTATGAGCGCTTCTTAAATTCTATTGATGGTACATTTCTCTGTTCGCTTCACTTCTGTTTTTTTCTTTTCTTCACTTCTCTGTTTCCTTTTTGCTTTTCTCGGTCACTTCTCAGTTTTTTTTCATTTCTCCCTATGGCCACCTGCGGGTCATATGACCCCAGGTTGAGAATCCATGTCTTAGAATATTGACATGAACTGAGTTTAATAAATTTTCATGTTTATCGTTTTTAAATTATTCATAATGATACTATGAAAGGAAAGGAGGATACTATTGAAAAATATGCAATTTAAATATAATGTTTATTCAGTTTATATACACACACACACACACATATATATATATATATATATATATATATATATATATATATTTAAATGCACAAATGCACATTAATGTATGGATGTGCATATTTAAATTAATATGTATGCATGTAAATGCATACGTTGCTATCTAAATGGACAATGGTATGGTGTTATCTAAATTAGAATATTAATCATGGACAACCAAATAATATTGATGTGTTCGTTGAAAATATGTAAATATATATATATATATATATATATATATATATATATATATATATATGTATTAATAGTGATTCAACATCATTATCAATTTTATGTCTATATATTCAATACATACTCTTTTGTGTTAAAACTCCTTCATAAAATATTTATTACGGTTATTTTTAAATGTGTATATGGCCAGAATTATGTTTGATTAAGCAATTCTTACGTGTTGCCAAAAAAAACAATGAGTTCATCTTAATAAAAGATAATTTTATGCAAAAATTCAATTTAGGTAGTGAACAATTGATTGATATATTGGTTATATCTATCCTTTGAGTTATATCTCTTAAATGTAATTTAATTTTGTTTGCAAGGTTAAGTTTCACAAATATATCCTTTGCAAAAAATAACCTATAAGTGTTTACATTTACCTATAAGTGTTTCTGTATAAAAATATCCAATAATTGATTACTTCTTCTTTTAATACTTTATATTATTATTGTATTTATGGCATGTGCAAATTAGTGTGTTAATTTATTAGTTAATCTAAAAAATTATAATTGTGAAGAATATAGTTTATTGATTAGTTCTATTTTAGGTTCATTCAAATTCAAACGTGAAAACTATTCACATATTTCCAATTACCAATATAATTCATATCTTTCGCAAGTTGAATTTAGTTGAAATCCAGTTAAGTTTTAATATGATTCGTAGGGAATTACTGCTCGTTGAAATTAAAATGAAGGATTACAAGTATTACTATTCGCTTTCAGGACAATAGAGTTAGTTTAACTGATCATTTTCGTGGTATTAAGGACATAATACTTCGTTATTACAAAAATCGCGACTTTTCTGCACAATAATACATTCATGAAAACAGAAAACTTACTATTTATTTTGGTCGATCAGTAAATCTAAATTTTATTGCTTTGTATATCAATAAAATGATATATTTACGTTCCATTGATTTTTGACCTAATATATTTTACATTATATCATATATTGATTTTTCTACATGATGTTATAGACAAGTATAACATTTTAATTATAGTATTTAGTGAAATAATTAAATACAAAAGTGACTGACTTTATATAAAATTGATATTAATTCCGGGTTAATTAAAAACACAATAAATAATATTTGCGAACGTTTAATTTATAAAATAAAGACGTCCGTTTTGTAAATTTCACATTTCCTTACATTTATGTAATATAAGTTTACTTATTACTAAGTTATGATGGACTTTATCGCTGTCGAGCTTTCGAAAACATAAGATACGATGCGTCTTCATGCCCACCCTTGTCACGAACATCTGATAAATTTTGAATTAAATTTGCTAATCAAGACACTCACAAGAATGTTTCATCTAAACCGTTTTATTTCCTGTACTACTAAACTTACTATTAACTTGAATATATATATATATATATATATATATATATATATATACACATGTATATATATATATATATATATATATATATATATATATATAAATAAATGTATGTAAATGAATAGTATTTATATTAAATGTATTTTGTACTTTTTTGGTTGTTTGTGTGGTTCTGTTACTAGTCTTATATATTATTCATTTGAGTCAAATCGGCATTACTCGAATTCCGCACTGAATGTGGTTAGTCGTAATAGTTAGTAATAGAGTCCTTTGGTATTTACTTGCTTTGACCTGCACAAAGGTGCACGAACCTACATACTAGAAAATTTATCACAAGTAATGTACAATGGCGAATTCGTGGTAAAAACATGAGTAAGCGTACAATTTCTCTTAAGTTAAAGTAATTGAACTAATACTTGTGTGTCAGTAGTAAATATTGCACATATACACATACAGTTACAAACACACACACATACACACATATATATATATATATTTATTTATATATATATATATATATATATATATATATATATATATATATAATGTGTATACATTAATTTGGTGCCTTTAAATTGAACCAATCATAACTCTGGTTTAAATTAAAATATTATTTTGTCATTTTAAGATTTTGAAGTGCTAGCTTTAATATTTAAAAACGCTATATATTTTGATTAAGCGGTTGGCATAAGGTCACAGAACAGTAATGAACATGATGGTGTCCGAAAAGCAGCATATTAGGTATTGTGTACTTTTTACATTCCAGTTGAAAAAAATGCTGCCGAAACCGCAGGAATGATTTGTTCAGCTTTTGTATAAAGGTGTTGTGACGTATAAAGCATGTAAAAAATGGTTTCAAATGTTTCTGAGTGGTGATTTTGATTTTTCCAATCGAGAACGTCACAGACAACTGAAAAAATTGAAGACGACGAGCTTGAGTAGCTGTTTAGTGAAAATACCGCTCAAACTGAACAGGAATTCGTTCAAAAACATAGAGCGAGAAAAAGATCATTAATCATTGATTGAATATTTTTGATCAGAACATTTTTTTAATGTTTTTGGACTAAGAACTGGATTAATTTGTGAAACTAAATTTAGCCACAGTGTCAATCTTGTATTTCAAATAAATTAAAATACTGTTTATTTTCATTATACTTAATTGAAAATCAAAAAACCATTAAATATTTGAAAATCATAAAATAATTTTTTCTTTTGATACTTTTCTACATGATATGTGATTGATAATTTGAAGTTAGAAAAGAAAAGATTTATCCCTATTTATATTTTTTGTGTGTATTATAATTATTGAAATTAAAATAAGCTGCATATTAATAAAACAAGAAAATACGAATTGTTTTAATGAAAAAATATATACATATTATTTTTTTAATAGTTTGGGAAACGTTTTAAACTACAAAAGTCAATTTGATTTTAAAACATACTTTTTTATTACGATTGAATATTATCCAGTAATTTACTTTATGCTGTCTAACCCTTTGAAGTCGGGGGTGGATATAGTAATCCATTGATATTTTCCAAAGAAACTATGGTCTCAGAGCATTATCTTCTAGATGATATATTTAAAGGTAACTAATCTCTTTCTAATGAGACTAAATTTATAACTATTTCTTTCATTAAACAAACATACGGTCGTCAAAAAATCAGATAAATTTGCATTTTTTATTTTGTTTACAATAAAAGAAGTCCAGTTAATCAAAAAATATTTGTTAAAAAATTTAGCATTCATTCTTTCTCCCCGGTTCGAAAGGGTTAATTAATTCTGTTCGTACGTTCAACCATGCGCCCAATGTAAAGCGTATCATGAGATTTTTACATTGTAATCTAAGTCTTTATGTCCTTTTCTTTATTTTTAAGACGGAAAATATTATATCAAATATTTTTAAGTGATTTCGTATGCTGCTGTTTAATTTTATAGATATTTATAATAATAAAAAAATGTATAGCGTTGAACAGTCGATTAGTGTGAGTGCTAATATTCTTGAAAGCATTAATAAGCGCTTTAAAATATTCTCCAGTTGATTTTTAAATCAGAATTTTTTATTATATATATATATATATATATATATACACACATACCTATATATATATATATATATATGCGTATGTATATAATTAAATGATGACTATTTCGATGACGTTATGTCCTTATAAATATTAAAATCATACATTCGCATACTGTGAGTTCAATTCCCCTTCATTGTTTCGGAATTTCAAGCATCGCGTGTGTTCCTACTATGACTCCTGTATAGAGGTTTGAAGGGTTTCCATAGTTATACAAATATTTGCATTGTAAATTGATTCATTGTATATATATATATATATATATATATATATATACATATATATATGTGTATGTAGATAAATGTATGTATGTATACGACAGACTTTGATATGACTCTATCGTTGAAGTATATGTGAAATTTTGAAACTATAATATATGGAATATGTGCGAGGATAGACATAAATGTATATATATATATATATATATATATATATATATATATATATATATATATATATATATATATATATATATATATAGTTTTATTGAGTGTCTGTAATATATAACTTAAATTAAATAATACAATGAATTAAACTATAAATATAAAATTGATTATCTTAAAGTATTCACACATTTCAATTATAATAAATGTAAATAATTTGTTAATATTCATCAGACAAAAAAAGTTTTATTTCCAATTTAAGATAACATACTTGCAAAATATACGAAATACGCACAGTGTATCAAACTGCGAACTTGTAAATATTAACATTATTGGAGCTTACGTGTTTTATGGAGAGCGACCTCTACCCTATATTTTATGAGCGACTCTTGTTCTGCCCATAAAGGTTTCAGTGTGCGGTTATGAAGGTCGTGACATTGGACACCGGTAGTGACAGAAAGTGACCGTTGTTATTTCAAAATTGTCGACTCGCTAGTCTCCAGGGTCTTCTCGTTTGATGCTTTATATTTTAATATTTAATTAGGTTCCTTTATGCGATACTCTTGTAACACGGTCGAGTAATTTTATGTGATTTTGTCAGGTATTCAAATTATACGGCTTCTTGATGTTCATATATACATTCATACAGTCGCACTGTACGGTTTTCTTTGTAGTAGAAAGATCCCATTGTGTAATTAAATTGAACTGATTTTTGAAATAAAGTGTGTGTTTAATATACATAGTCGAATGTGGTGAATCAAACATGTTTTATACATACATGTAGACATATACACAAACATTATATATATATATATATATATATATATATATATATATATATTAAAAAATATTTAAACAAATAATAACAGTATTTGACAAAGATTTTTATTTTCAAACTTTAAATGACATTGAATTCTTTTCGTTTGATTAAAAAAAATCAAATTGATTAATGCAAGAATTAATTTATATTACATTAAAATATGAAATGCTTTCAGTCATGTTTTGAAATAAATGATACTTTTCTTCGAAATATAATTAATAGTTTTATTATCTGTACTGTTTTAGATAATTTAAAATTCCTGTCTATGTCTACTGCTTTTATTATTTTTCTTCATTTTATATTTTATTGTATTGCTTTCAACAAGTTATATATTAAGTTGATTTATGTTTAGAACATATTTCATTATAGTATATTTGTAAAATCGTCAAATTGTTAAATAAGAATTATAATTCATTTTTTTTACTATAAATGCATTCATTTAAACTTAGAATTGTTTTCTAGACTTAAAATCGTCTGAAGATATCCATCTGTCGAAATATATTTGAAAATTTTGACGGTAGGATAATAATAGTAAATATAGTCATAATAGTAAATAATAATAAATAGTAGTAAATAAAGAAAAAAAAATACCGTCCAAAAATGATTTTGAACATTTTCAATTTCTTCTCAAGATATTAGTCTGGTACGAAAATAATTGCGGTTTTTGTTTTCTGAATTCTAATCTATATTTTTTCACTGAAAGTGTTATTTTATAGTTTTCATGTTAATATCATTTTAAAGTAAATTTTTCGGTCTGTATTTTGGTAACATCGACTTTGGTTTTATTATTAATTTTACTTCAAATTGGGCTACTGAATTACAGATGAAAAAGAAGTAAATAAGAGTAATTTTTTATATGGTTTCGAAACGGATGGTAAAGCAGCAGAAACTGCTCGTGAACTAAACAATGCTTTTGGTGTGGGTACTGTTAAGGAACATACAATGAAATGGTGGTTCAAAAAATTTCGTTCAGAAGATGAGAGCCTTGAACATGAAGAAGGTCACGGACGTCCTTCTTCAGTTCATAACGACCAATTGAAGGCATTAGTTGAATCAGAACCACGCACAATCATTCAAGAGAATGCACAAAAATTAGATTTTAGTAATTCAACAGTTCCGGACCACAAATGGTGAAATATATATTAATTTGAACGTCATAAACTGTAATTATTTTTTTACCAACCTAATATTTCTGTCGTTTCTTAGAGATCTAACGAAAATTTAGTTCATTTTTTTAAAAATAATTGAATTTTAATTTAAGCAGTTTTCTTACAACTATATAGAGACATTTTTGGAGCAAACGTAACATTCATATATTCATATATATACTAATTTGATTATTTTCATATTATTATGAAAAATAATCTCCTTGAGATGAGAATGTACTTTTGTGTATTTTAGTATAAATTTGTTTAAATGAAATCTACATAAAGTGTATCCAGACACATATACATCACAGAGATAAAAGTAAATATTAGTTTATTTCAAACGTAAACACAATTTTCATTTCGTGAGAAACGATTCGCAAACAATAAACGAAAACAATATGATAATAAGAAGCGCGTCTCGTAGCAATTAAAAGCGAGATATCGTACAAGTGGAGCGTGCGGAAAATTTGTTTAAGAAACAGAAACGGTTTGATATTAATGATACACCTATAACGGCGACCGAACGAAACGGGGCGAGTTTCTCAACAACAAACCACTGCTACTGAACACATTTAATGTTCGGCAATATATTAATAGCTACGAAAACCCCTCGGTGTTATTGTCATGCGAACCATGAGCGCCCAAACAAGTTATAATTTGTCGCTAATTGCAGCTACTGTTGAAATTAGACAGCTTAATTGCCTACTGTCGGTTATATTGGATAGTGATAAAATGTACCTATGAATTTATGCATGAGACGTATGATATACTGGAAAGAGATGAAAATAGAAACACCGAGACGAGACGACGACGAAATAAGGGGGACAAGAAATTGATCTATAAAGCTTAGGTATTAAATGGATGTGCACAATTACATTCATTATAAAAGGAGAATAGAGACGTTTCTTACAAATTATTAATGATTTCTTTGTTTAAAAATATTGTTTTACGGTTTAAAATGTATTCTTTTTCGTTTCATTAAAGTCTGTTTCGAAATGAATAATACACACATAAAATTAGGAAGAAAAACATTTTAAAAAAACGTTTTTAAAAAACTAACTGTTTTTAATGTGAAAAAAGGATCTTTAACAAGAAAAAAATGCAATCTGACGACTTTTAAACGGATAATTTAAAAAGTTATAATTTTATAGACTATTTTAAAGTAAAAATGATTTCATAGAAGGTAAAAATGTAACTTGATTATATATAACATTTAATTATATTATTATTATTTAACAGTTATTTAACAGTTCTGAGAAATTAATTTGATAGAAAAGTATTGTGTACTTGGATACTGAGAACTGAGGTACTTGATACTTGAGGTACTGAGTACTTGAGTACTAAGAATTGTTTCATTTCATGTGAATGTGCAAAAATTAAAAAAGAATATTTGGACATTAGATTCTTTGTGGATATTATATCATTTTTTTGGAACGATTTTCCTTTTATTCTTTTATTTATTTTAAAATTTGTGTCAGTGCAACGATGCACTCTGGAAAAAAATATGTACTGTACTTGGCTAAATCAGGTTTGGGAACATGCGAGTATGTCCTTATTTTTTCGAGGAATAATCTTGTGATTCGTTAACTACAATGGAGAATATTAGTTTGACTGGTAGCTATCGCAATATAATATCAAACAGGATGTCTGCATACCCTAAATCAATTCTTGGTTTGAAACTTTCTGAATATTATTACATGTAGGATACATACACATATTTCTATTTTTATAGTGGGGAAAAAGAGCTAGTGTTTAAGCTATATCCATTTGATACAGATCTCTGATGAAAATAGACCAATAGGGTATCGAGGAAATCGTCGATTCGATAAGGGGAACAATGCTGTAGGGTCTTTTGTTACACGTTTTCGTCTACAAGTCATAATGTGTGTAGAGCTATTTGATCGATAACTGAATTATTTGGTTGTGTAGGCGACGTGCAACTTATAGTTTCCTACGAGATATGCAGCTCTGAGCGGTTCTATTTCGATCGTTTGCAGGCGTTGGTTTCAGATTGCGGTCTTGTTGGTCGCGACATCGGATACCACTAGTGACGGGAACTGGCCGTTGTTTACAACACGTTTATGTTTAATCTTTGAGGATATCGTGTGACGTTTCAGATTAATTGTACTATTTATGTAGGTACTATTATATTATAAAGCGGGATGTGAATAATAGCTCAATATATTCATACAATCTTGTATTATTATATAATTTTTTATAATAATTTTTGTATTTATTTCTCTTTCTCCACCGGATTAATTTCGAGTTGTATTTTAAAGGCAATTTATTCATTATTTTAAGGTGTTTCATTTATTGTTTTTCCTTTTTTTTAAAAAAACAGACATTTTTAATTCATTCATTATAATTAATACATGAAACTGCATCTAAATATGGATACTTATTTAGCAGTGAATTTTTTATTCAAGTTGGTATTATGTGTAAGTAATGGTGGTTAGTAGTTGTATGTTGTTATAAATTTTTTAACTTGGAATTAAAACAAATCAAATCTACTCAAAACTCTGAATAGATATCTGTAGTTCTGTTTGTACGGACGTGTTTCCATTAAAACAGGAACATTTTTTGTTTACAGTTCATAATAAACGTCAGAATCAATCTTTCCAAGAAAAATAATGTCATTAAAAAAATGAAAGGACGTGCCGTGACATCTATAAAGTTTTCGCAACGTCGGTCAGTGTCGCCACGATAGCACACGTAGGCATATTTTTTTGTACTTTTTTTTGTTAAAACTCGTTTTAATTCGCACGGCAATAAAAGCAACATTTGTATTTGTGTCACGTGTCGTATCTGGTCGCCATCAGTCGGTTGATGTACAGTGGCGTCCGTTTCGTCTCATCACCCCCGTCGAATGATCCACAAATAACGCACCCCTCTCACTCTCGCAGAATATATCCGTACCGTGTGACAGTCTGTGATGACAAATGGTCTCGAACAGATTCGGGTTTCCGCAAACAGTGGCACAATAACAGGAATGTGTTTGCTCTGGGCGCTGTGAAAAATCATTCGTTCCGTCGACAAATTAGCCATACATTTCGCTTTTTCACTCATACATAAACGAACGTGCTTTGTACATTTGTATTAAAACCATTTCGAATGCATAACAGAACGGTATATATCTATACGGTATATGTATTTTACAATTGCTTATGCGTCCCTCTAAAAAAACGATGAAAATTTAATTAGGACAGCAGATAAATTTCACTCGTGTTTTTTGAATTTTATAATACAGATAATAAGTAACCAATACAATTATTCCATCATCCGTTGGAATCCATTGGTTAGTAGAAATTCAGACCAAACCGATTGTGAATTTATCAAATAATTTTCATTTTATTGTGTGCCACTTAATTGTATTAAAAATGTGAGGAGCAATCAGCTCACTAAATGTGGTAACATTAATGAATGCTGTAAATATTCAAATTAAAAATAAAATAAAATTAAATTGAGATTGAATTATTTGAACATTATTTTATCGAATTATTATTTCTAGTTCGGTAAAACAGCATCGAAACAAAAATTCTTTCTTTTCTCAATACTCTGATATCTTCCGAATACAAGTTATTCTAGACTTTAATGTAGGTTTTCAGAAATTTTTCAATAAAAAAATTAAGAGAGTTTGGTCAGGACATGTATTTAATATGTAGAAAATTCCAAACCTGTAATACTAATACCTGTGTCAAAAAAAAATATCAAAAATTGTATTATTTTTCAAACGGCAAACTTATGCAAGCCCCTCAAATGAAATTTAAACAAATTTTTATCTAATAGTGTTTGATATTGTACATATATATATAAGTATATATATATATATATATATAATTTCATTTTTTAAACATTTTCATTTACAAATTTTCACAATATTTGTAATTATTCGAAATTAAAATTAATTCACAAATGACGAATAACAAGACACTTGATTGACATACTCATATAGTACATGGCAAACACATCGTTTACCAATGTAAAACATGTTGTATGACTTTAATAAATTAAATGATAATGTTAATATTGCAGTTTTATATTAAAAAAATAATAATAATTTACATAAACATGCTTTAAATATTAATTAACTCCCAATAGGCTAAGAAATAATATATCTTTTCTGACTTTGAAAAAATATTTACTTACAATTCTATTCATAAGAGAAGTAAAATAAAAGAAATTCATTTTTTTATTTATTTTATAAATAGGTGTTAAGCGAAAATTTTTTTTTTTTTAAATATAATACCATTTAAAAGATCTATTGAAATAATTATATACGTCCATACAATGCTATCTTTCGAAATTAGTTAAAATGAATAAATAAAAATTTGCATTGAATTTTTATAGATTGTTGATATTTATCCAGGTTCCGTGTTTGCTTTGTATAGATAATAAATTTTTTTATAAATTGAGTTTCCAACACAAAATGCGAAACAGTTCTATTGCTTTGTTTTATATATTAAATATATTTAATAAATATTTATATGTTAGGTTTGGCAATTTAATTCCATAGTCCAGTTCTATAGTTCCATTTTGGTCCATACAATGTTATCTTTCGAAATTAGTTAAAGTGAATAAATAAAAATTTGCATTGAATTTTTATAGATTGTTGATATTTATCGAGGTTTCGTGTTTTTTTTGTACAGATAATAAAATTATTTTTATAAATTGAGTTTCCAGTACAAAATGCGAAACTGTTCTATTGCTTTGTTTTATATATTAAATATTTTTAATAAATATTTATTTGTGAGGTTTGGCAATTTAATTCCCTGATTGGAACAATGAAAAGAAATAAAATTTAAATAACAGGAAAAATATTTGATATCTATTCGAAGTAATCTCTATTTATTTTAATAAATTTTTTGTAATGTTCTAAAAGTTTTTGAAAATAGTCTGCAGAGGCGTGTGATGAAATTGCTTTCAATTTTGTGGGTACATTTTTGTTAATATCTTCTACGTCTTGAAATTGTTTCCTTTTGAGAACAGTTTTCACATTAAAAAAGAGAAAAATTTCTCAAGTCAGCGGTGAATAGGGTGTGCGATTGATCTCAACAAAGTTATGTTTATATAAATTTGTTCCATTTGTTGGCTTGTCGAAAAAAAGATGGCGGCTTTGAGTCAATGAATCTGTAATGCATTTTTGGACCACTTCCTTTGTTTTAGCATTTTTTACATATTTTGTGCGTCACAACACCTTCCTCTAAAGCTGAACAAATCATTCCTTCGACTTCGGCAACAATGTTTTTAACTGGAATGTGAAAATTATGCAATATCTAATTTGATGATTTTCTGACACCATCGTGCTCACTACTGTTTTATGATGTTATTTCAACTGTATAACGCTTGACCAAAATGTATAGAGTTTTTAAATGTAAAGGTTGGCATTTCACTGTCTTAAAATGGACAGCAAATATTTTAAGTTATGTTTGGTTCGTTTTAATGGCACCGAATTAATTTGTACAGTTAATTTTAAGGAATGATTTGTTTAAATAATTTTATTGTTTGTACAGGTTGAAATAAAATTATTTTATTAAATTATTACTGAGTAAATTTTAAAGTACTTTCGGAAAATGTAGAAATAGTGTTAAAAACGGTTGTAACAATGAATGATATTTTTTCATATTAATTTATTAACATAACTATTCTGAAATTCTAAAAAAAATAAATTTGCTTGCAATGATTGTCTTAAAAAATAAAATAACCGTTTATATAAATAAATTTTACTGATATCGATAAACGTATTAATTACACTGTATCAAAAACAACAATTTTCGTTTCAGATACAAAAAACACATCTCACTCATTGTAACGTTTTATTTTTACAGGCATGAAACATGGACACGGCATTTAAAAAATATGAGAGCTGTGAAGTCGTTCCCCCAGTGTTGATTTTATACGCGGAGCACTAATTCGACGGTTTAATACTTTTTATCCCTCGTTCGTTCGAATTGTCGATATGTCAAAATTTACGATAATGACTGTATTAATGATAGTGGATGTTCGGTATGAAATAGACATTGATATTACACTACTGGATAATTGTGCGGTGCTCTAGCTGACGATGATTTTTGGAACGTTTTTTGAATACATCGGTCGCTGATTGAGTACGAACCATGGACACACTGTTGGAGTGAAAATATTAAGACCGTTTCACAGGTGAGTGTTTTATTTGAATAATAAACATGTTGTATACATATATATATATATATATATATATTTAATATTATACACGTACAGCTATTTTAATGTTTAATGATTAGAATTAAAAATATGTAAATAATATTCGAGTAAAAATCTATATTTTTTTTATTTATTTTCGGATGAGTTTCAAATTGATAGTATTTTAATATCTTTACAAACATGTTAAGATTTACACTAATATATTTTATTCTTTCATAAAAAATATTAAATGATGTTGTATTTAAAATAATATAGAGTTTATTATGATTTTTTCTTAACTGGCTTAAAAAGTGTATCTATTTTTATAAAATTAATTTTTTTATTATGTTTTATTTGAACTATATTCCATATTACAATCATCATAAAAAAATTTAAGCCTTGCTCAAAGTAACTCAAGAGGTTGTTTTTGTAAATGATGCAATTTTTGATTTTCATTTTAAATTTTAGTACAGGGAAATAAAAATAGTTATAAATTGACAAGGAAGGTAGAAAAAGGGGTTGATTAAAATCAACATCGATATAGATGCTAAAACCTTGTGAAATTTGTAACAAAATAATGAATTTGAGGCATGTAAGAACGTTTAATTGATTCCAAAATATCAACAATATTCCAAATATCAACATTTCTTGATTTTTTGTCAAAATTTTCACATTATAACTAGAACTTTAAGCTAATTAGTGGTAGTGGTACTGAAGAGATGTGACTAGTTCAACAAGAGTAGACAGTTCGAAATATTTTGGGACATATTGCGTATTATTCTATTGTTTAATTTCGCTAAACTATCATTAAATATTTATACTGATATGTATAAACATATACAAACTACGTACACAAACACACACACATACATATATATATATATATATATATATATATATATATATATGCAATATATATGCATGAGTGCGTGTGTTTATATTATTTGCTTAACTAGCAAAAACAATCTTTAATGTATTCGCGCATCCCTTGAAAATATTTTACTACCCTTAGCAGTACGTATATTGCCGGTTGGAGATCGCTGATCTAGATTATACGATCCTGTGTATAATATTTCCAATTTACTGAACATAACAAGATAAATTTTCGTATCCCTATTTTTGCATTCTCTGCATTTAATAATCTATGTCTATATCTGTCTTGCGAGTTCCTTTTATGTTCTATAAAAAGACGATTTTCGGAGTTCTTTCAGTGTGTGTATTATTTTTATTACATAATATGATTTTTTTTCAATTCTTTGGGTTCGAATTCGAGAAAGTAATATGTTCTTTAAATAATAGTTTTTTTTTTAAATATTTATATTTGTAAAACATTTTTGTTAAATTTTATCTTCTCTAGTAAATATTTATTTACGGGATGTAATAGTTTTTAAATCTGAAAAATTAATATAATCCAGTTTTTTTTTCAAGGTGTAAAGTATTTTTATACAATAACTATTTTTATGTACAAAAACATTCTTTTTACTGATAAGCATATTTTTGACAATTTGTATTTTGAAGCAATGAAGATTAATTTGTAAAATGATGGCTTTATTAGAAATAGTATTGTTTGAACTTTATAGTTTTTAAACTAAAAATCAAAAGGATGTTTTATGCTTCGTATTTAAGTAGTTATTTGTAATACTTATAACAGTTTTCGATCAAAATAATTTTTTTTTGATTAAATTCTATACTTTTTGTATGTATTTGAACGAGAAAAACAAATAAAGAATGAAACATTTATTAGTTAAAAATATTTTTCTATGTCTAATATTTAAATACCAGTATATAGCCCGTCAAAATTGACAGGAACATAGAAAGAAACATACAAAGAGAAAACTGTTTCTTGGGTTTTTCAACATAATGTATTTAAAAATAAAAAATATCTAAGAACGAGACATAATGAATTAAACTTGAAACCTATGAACTAACAAAGAAAACATTTCCCGTCCTTTGTCCACAGGACAAAGTGACGAGTAATGTGGGTTTATATATATATATATATATATATATATATATAAATGATGAAATGTACACGAAAGTGTACATATAGTTTTCAAAATCAACAA
The DNA here is from genome assembly GCA_034766995.1 of Acanthacorydalis orientalis. Lineage (NCBI taxonomy): Eukaryota > Metazoa > Arthropoda > Insecta > Megaloptera > Corydalidae > Acanthacorydalis > Acanthacorydalis orientalis. The sequence goes on from CM068317.1 coordinate 44,497,558, forward strand.
TAATTAATTGTTAAACATTCATTCATAAAATTTTTCTCAGATCGTGAAATTTCATTCAGTTGTAAAGAAATGTTTAATGATTCTGTGAGATCTCTTTCACGGTTCAGTAAGTAGTACTTTAGAGTTCCATGAAAGTATTTTCTTACTGATTTGTACTTAACAGTCGAAGTATGACTGACTTGTTAACGATCCGATCACTCCTCGTTCGAAATTATTGAATATTCGAGTGGGGTGTGGTGACTGAATTATTTCTGAAAATATATTTAATTACAGTGCCAAAAACAATAACTGTGTTCAAGTTCTATTAATTAATTTTATTTTATGTGAATAATTGATTAAAAGTTCAATTCGAATTTAAGACAATATATTTCAAAACATACAATTATTTTTAAAGAAGATTGATTGTTAATAGTAACATAATTTAATTAATTCTTTGAAACCGGGCATGGATCTAGGGATCTAATGATTTTTTCAAAACAAACAATGGTCTCAGAGCGCTATCTTTTGGATGATATATTTAAAGGTCACTAAACTCTTTCTAATGACAAATCACTAATCTCTTTCTAAATTTTCATTAAAAAAGAATTACGGTCGTCGAAAAATCAGAAAAGTCCATATTTTTTCATTTGAAAACCTACAAAAATTGTGAACTGTAGAGGATTGGGTTGAACAATATTTTTTTCCAAAAGTTTATCATTGGAAGGAAGCATATAAAAAATTTCGAGACTCTACGTCAAAATACAAGATGGGACTGATATGAAACCGTTTTGTGCGCACTTGAATGTTTAAAAAATTTTCACACACAACGTAAATGTTATTTCTGCAAATTTTCAATTGTAATCAATTTTTCCACTTCCAATTATATGTTTCCAATCAAGAGATTTATGTTTCCCCGAATATTATTAACGATTTTTCATAATATATCAGATAGATGTGAAATTTCTATTGACTAATCTGAATTTACATATTTTTTCTTGTAACTGACAAATTTGCAATGTTTATTTTGTCTACAATAAAAAAATGTCCAATAGATCAAAAAATATTTGCTATAAAATTTTAGGACTCTTTCTTTCTCCCCGGTTTCAAGGGATTTGTTAATAAACTGTATATTCTTTTTTTTTAATTAATATTTATTTGTTTTGAATTCATTAGAGTCAGTGAAGGCAAATATAGAAATTGGTATATCAAGTAAATATAGATTCAGAGATTCGATGAAGCTGGATTTTAGTTTATTCCACATAGAAAGATATCTATTTATTTAAAACGTTCCTTTTTATGTGTTTTACTGCTTCGCTGTCGTAATTTCGAACGTTCGGTTAGATCTGTAACAAAAATGTCTACGAAAAAAGGATTCAAGCAAATACATCAAATTCATTTAAATTCCATTAAGACCACAGTGCGTATGATTCGAATCAAGCGCGTTTTCTGTATCCCTCGATCGTACAGAATTAAAACGTAATTTCGAACTGTATTAAGTCGATCGAATTAATTCCACGTCGACTGAATTGTTTATAGCTACTTTCTTTGTTTCGCGAACTCGAGTATCGTAGGACCTTTTCAGGACGTACGAATCGCACACAAAAAAGATACGCGTGTGCGTGCGTCTTTCAGTGTATGCGTATTGTGTGTGTGCGTGTATTTTTCCATTCCGTCCGGTTCTTTGTATCGAGTGAATAAAAATAGTGTGAAAGAAGCGCGCTCGAATCGGAAATTTAAGGCAATCGATAAAAACGAATTTGAAGCACTTTGCTTTTGAGTAGACGCCGTCAGTAACTTTGTGCGAAACTTTTAACACGATTTTTGAATTTGCCGTTGTTACACAATATATGTTATGTATATTGTTAACACTGCTGACACGGGCGTACGGGAGAGAGAAAAATTCGGGAGATTACACGACGGAACGAGAGACGAAATTGGCGTTGTGTTCCGATATCGTGTACACTTTTTCAAGTGGGAGACTACGAACGTGTTTTTTTATGTCTGCGAAGTTCGGTTTTCCGTAATGTAATACAAATAATGTGATCAACGGGCAACAGAACGGCACATGCGTATGAAAATGTTGACCTTATTCGCTTCACTAAAATCATACAAGATAATAGTTAAGATAGTAATTGTGCAAGATTGCATTGGAAAATCTGCATATTTTTATTATTATTTACAAATATATATATATATATATATATATATATATATATATTGTGTATCGGAAAAGAATCTCGTTGTTTTAAATGAGACAAGTAAATATCATTAACAATTTTATTTATTAAGAATTAATTTCAAATATAATTCTCTTCTTCAAATACAACTTTCATTCATCTCTCAGTCAACATTTTAATTCCCCTTTTATAAAAATCAGGAGACTTTGAATTAAAATACTCAGCTAGTTCATTTATAACCTCTTCATAACTATTTAAAATTTTACCATTTAAAAAATGTTGCATTGACTTGAAAAGATGATAATCCGACGGTGCAAAATCTGGAGAGTTCGGCGAATGTCGAATTTTTCCATCCTAAGATTTTAATTGTGTCCTTTGTGATTTTTGAAACATGTGCTCGTCCATGTTGTCTTCACCTAGTTGATACGGTATCCACTTTTCATGTCTCCACACCTTCACGATTTTCTTAATGTGTTCCTGCACACTAGACCGAAAATATGCTAAATTGTCAACAATTTTTTGCAAATATTTAACGTTGGATTTGATTCAAGTTCGGCATTTAAAATGTCTCCATCAACTTTTTTTTGTCTTCTATTTCCAGGACTATTCTTTATATCAAAATTTCACGATAGAAACTTTTTGAACAATCTCTGTCATTTTCGAACATTCAAAACAGTGCCTGATATGTAGCAAATGTTTCTAGTTACATTATTTGCGGTCTCTTTCTTGAAAAATTGGAATAATATACAATTGCGAATAAATTCTTCACTCGGAATAAATCGTTCCATTGCAAATGGAACTATTAATAATTAACTATTTTACTTTTAAAATATTAAAATATAGTTTCGAGATGTTTACACAACGATATGGCACAAAATACATGATGACCGATTGGCAGGTACAGCACAACTGGCCGTTGAAAATGGTTATCATAAAAATGTCATTTTTTTCTGCTACATCTCATATATATATACATATATATATATATATATATATATATATATATATATATATGTATATATATACATATATGTTTTTATATTTATATATATATATATATATATATATATATATATATATATATATATAAACAGTGGAATCCGTTTATTATGATCTCTTTAGGACTTTAAATTTTTGATAATCGACTGATAACATTAAACAGAGGAAAAAAATATAATCATTGAACTCAATTTATTTACAAACAATTATGACACTTTATATAGTCTTCTGTTCAGTTGAACAGATCACAAAAGTAAATTAGAGAAATCGCAACAGGATATATAGTGATGCGCATGTTTATTTCCACTCACTCCAACAATATGTTTTGAAAAGATAAAAGTATGCTTTAGAAAAAGACCTATTTAATTTTTTTTAGTTTCATATCTTTTTTAACGATTGTCCATAACCGTAGAGTTACCTTAAACAGTAGTTTAGATTAGTATTCATATGGATGTTTGAAAAGATAATGTGAATTACCTGTTTATGTATAAAATATTCTAATGTTGGTACATACGTTACTACTACTACTATAGGTCATTCATATAAAATTTTAGGAAAAGTGGCAATGGAACTCTGTATTATCTCCGAAGCCGTACGGAGAAGCTTTGAGAGCCGCAGTTTGTCAACCGTTGATATACAGTGTTTTTAAATGTTAAACTTGACACTTCAATATCCTAAAATGACGAGAAAATATTTTAATTTAAAATAGACTTATGATTGATTCAGTTTAAAGACACAATTATTTTTTACACCATATATATACATATATATATATATATATATATATATATATATATATATACATATGTACATATATATATATATATATATATATATATATATATATATATATATATATATAATATTGGTTAATTAATTTTACAAAAAGAAATTAAATTACAAACCAATATTTTTTAAGACTTCTCTACACCACACAACCGCATACAAGACCGCATGAATGATCGCAACCGATTCCACTTTCACATATTTCGTGCAGACATTACGCCAAGTAAATTTTTAATTGTATTATTTTCGTAATTCTGTCAGACACGGTGCTTTTATAAATTTATCAAAGCGGCACGATCAAAACGCGGTTTTCACAAACAGATTATAAAATAACATACGCGGCAATAAATCCAATAAAAATCTACATCTTTGATGAATATATCATTATATATGTATATATTTTCGTTAATAATATTGGCGCATTGTTTTACGCCACAGTGATTTCATATACATATTTTTGTTGATGTAATTGTTTTTTCGATAAATCCACTTTTGAAACAAGCTTGTCAGCCAAATCCTGCTTGACGCTTTATGAATATTTTAACGTCCATACGAACAACATTGTATATATATATATATATATATATATATATATATATATATATATATATATATATGAATCTATGTAAATATATTTATAAATATAGTAACGCGTAAGTGTATATGAAATTTTAATTATTTCTCATATTATATCTAGATAAATCTGATGTTTTAATAATATATAGTATTATTTCCTTTCTGTACGAAAAACATGGATTTCAAAACAATTAATTTGTATTTTCAAAAATACGTTAAACCAAATTGGCAATAACTTATAAAAACTCTACGCATTTATATCGATTTAAATCTGATATTGATCAAGTTTAAAGTTTTTTTAATTAAATTATTATATTGATTTTTTTTAAAAGAAATAGAACTATTTTTTACATTAATAAATTGTGAGAAATGAAACAATTATTTATTTTTTTCAATATTTACCCAAAAAATGTGTTACTAAAGTTTAAGAGACAATTAGAATCTTTTTTTTAATAGAAATATGATTTTTTTTTATCTAACTGATAAAATTTAAACGTTTTGTAATTGTCATAGTACTAAACATTTGTCAGAAAAGAAATATTTTTTTTATTAATAAATGGAATAATTATTTATGATTAAAGGAATATCATATTTTTTACAAATGAAATGTTACTGCATTCTTTTAGTGTATCTGAGAGTATAATGAATATTAGATATGGTTTTAATGTCAATACTGTTTTAATTAAATTGTAATAAAATATGAACTTTGTATAAAATATTAAAGTAAATAAAACGTTTCAAATATTTAGAACTGATCGATTGGGTGTTGAAAACTCAACGCCATTGTAATTGTTACGACTGCGTCCCTGCATTCAACAACAGTGTCACGAAGTTACGAAAAAGGAAAAACAATTTTTCGTGTGTTTACTGAAAAAAAAGTATCGATGACTATCTTTCGGTTGGTTGTCGATGTTTCAGTTCTTCAGGGAGATATTATCACCCCCACGAGGGTCATTATATTAGTTGAGTGGTTTCTGTGTTGTCTTCTTTCACTGCTCTTAAAGACAAACAACAAGAACAGCGAACACGGAAAAAAACAACAGAGAAACAAAACGAACGACGACACAAGGACTCGCTTTCGACTCATTTTTTATCACCACTTTCAATTTAATTTATGGGAAAGTTTTTTTTTCGTAGGCAAAAATATTTTTCATCGGAAAATGATAGACGCCCACATATATAAAATATAATCGTCTAAACACGGTAAGGTTGCTCGTGTTTATGCTGTCAGAATATCTAACAAAAAGTGCTGGAAAAAATGTTATATTTAATACTTGTCAGACCTTTTTCCGGATATTGTTGTAAGCGTCCGGACTCGTTCGTTTTAGTGTGTATGACAAGAATAAAACACGCACGCATTTGGGAATAGATTAATGGAAGAAGAAGTGCCTACGTGGAGGTTACACAAGTTCGAATTTGACCGTTTCAATTTTTTGGTATACATTATATAGGCGGGAGATGGATGGTGGTAGTAAGCCACTAGTTTCACATAACTGAATATCGTATTTGTGTCCCAAATGACTGATATCTAGAAGTTAGGAACGTGTTTTAGTCGAATATATCGATTATGAGAAATTATTTCCTTTTTACCAATAGTCTTACGCACACACACACACGCATATATATATATCTATATATATAATTTTAAAAAAATGATAATTTTAATAAAATTTGTTATTGTATATCTTTTTATTAAAAACAATCAAAAATAAAGATCAGAAAAATGTGTATTCAGTAACTGAAGCTACGTTAAGATATTGTTATTAAAATAGTAGTAAAGAAAAAAATTGATAAATAAGTCTTAACATATAAATTACAATAAAATGAAAACATATTTAATTGGATTTTCTTCCAAATAGGTAAAAAAATCGAAATAATTGTACGTATATTTTTATTTAAAAGAATAACTATCCAAAATCGATTTTGAAAATTTCCAGTTTGTTCTCGATATATTAGGTAGGTAGGAAAATAATTGTGTTTTCTGTTTTCTGAATTCTAATCTTATTTTTTTCAATGAAAGTGTCATTTCATCGTTTTCATGTTACTATCATTTTAATGTGTATTATTCGATCTGTGTTTTTGTAACATCAATTTCGCTTTTATTATAAATTTTGCTTTAAATTGGGCTGTTGAATTAAAGATGGGAAAGAAGAAAATAACATCATTTTTTTGTATGATTTTAAAACGAGTGATGAAGCAGCAGAAACTGCTGGTAAACTAAACACAGCTTTTGGTGTGGGTACTGTTAAGGAACGTACGGTGCAATCGTGGTTCCAAAAATGTGACGTTGGGCACGAGAGCGTTGAAAATGAATGATGAATTCAATTTAAAGGCATCGAATTAACTCACATACCAAATCGGTTCATTCTGAAAGAAAAATCTTGCTATTAGAGTGATTTTTCTTTAAAACATTACGAATGTTATTTCCTCTAATGATTAATGTTTGCATTGTCAATATGCACTGTCATAATAAATCATTATTTTATAGAATTTTCTGAAATAAATAATTTCCAGTTTTCTCATTTTCTTAATCCGTAATTAAATGTATTATAGAATGAACGAAATACGGTAAATAATAATGTTCTTAGCATGAAAAGAATTATTGAGATGCTGTCATTTATTTGAAAATGTTTAAGATATTTAATTATTGTAGATTTCTTTATTATTACGATTCTATACCTAAAACTGTTCTTTATTTTTCTATGATTTATGTACATTATATCTATTCTTTTATATTTTTAAATTACCATATTATAAAATAAGTACGAAAATTTCATGAGATGTCTAAAAATCATGATTTTACTGTATTTTTATACATCTTCTAGTGTAATAATCTTTAATACCTTTTTAAAATTCCAAAAAAATCGATTTATTAAGGTATCAGAAATATGGTGAATATATTTGTTCTTTCTTTAATTATGAAATATTAAAAAAATAAACCTTTAACTGTAAACATTCTACTGTTCACGTTGATAAGAATTGTCGATTATGATAATATTTATTTGATCCCTGATAATCACCTTGTCAATGAATAGTATTTTACATTATAATTTTATTATAAAATTAAACATTTATCTATTTATTTAAAATTGTGAAACGTTTATATCTGAAAGTACAAATTAACAGCGATAAAAAATTATTAATCCAAAAACAGGAAATTATTTTACATGACAGATAAGATATTCATATTAATTGTAAATGCTTTTATTAGTTCATAATATGTATAAAAATCCTATCTTATGAAACTTAAATTTGATAAAAGTAAAAAGTATTTCTAGAATTCATTCGAATAAAAACAACTCAAATATGTTTAATCAAAAAATAAAATTTTGAATGAAATAAGTAATTTGAACTGAACATTTTAACAACTATACATATGCTTCTATTTAACTATGTCAAAATTGGTTACGTTTTTTTTAATGGCTAGATGAGCAGATGTACTTATATGCGATCCATTCGTATATATTGCAAATTTTATTTATTATTGATAAAAAATTATCAACAAAAGAGAAACCTGATAACTTGAGATTATTTTATCACAAATATTTAGTTTATGAATAAAGTCGATGCAAACATCGATTCATTTTGTTTGACAGAACTTAGTAGAAGTTGTTCTCTAAAAAAGTAAAGAACCAGTTCATTTTTATCCTCTTCTTTAGATTAGTGTTATTTATTGATAAAATATTATTTTATTAAATTACTCTCATATATATATATATATATATATATATATATATATATATATAAATGTGAAAATTGAACACAAGAGAAATATTCAGTTCAAACTTAAAGAGTACAAATATTTAACTTCAGAACTAGTTATACAGAAGATATCTTATATTGTGTCAGTGTTGAAAGATAAGTAAATAAGATCGATGTTCTGTACAAGTTGCTGTCAAAGTGCGGTGGCTTCGAATCCCACAATGGTATGTGTGTCATGTTCTCATCTAATATAACTGTAAAATATGAAACAATCGTTAGATATTGGAATAATATAAATCATATATTTTATTCAAGTTTTGAATAATGTGTTTTGTTCCATTTCTCTTTGCAGACATATATATATATATATATATATATATATATATACATATATAATATATAATATATATATATATATAGAATGCAGATTTTTTAATTATAAAAATCATTTTGTTGTAAATTTCGAATCAAAATTCATTTTTATTAAGTATTATAAATATTAATACAAATTTGATTGATGTTCAATTAGCACTGTGTTACATTTGTTACTTATTTTAAACTAAACGTGTGAATTAGTTGCAGTGTAACTTTTTGTTAGTATTAAATATGTATTCGTCGTATTATTAGGTTGGTAGAAAAAGAATTGCGGTTTGTGACCCTCAAATTCGTATACATTTTTTCATTTAAGTGGTTCAGAACTTTTGGATGACTAACGTCTAAATTTTGTGCAAACTATTGAATTGTTGTGTGTGGTTTTAATTCAACTAACGTTTTCAGCTGGTTATTATGAACTGAAGAAGGACACCTGCGACTTTTATCTTCAAAGGTCTCGTTTCCAGCATGACATTTTTGGAACCATTATTGCACCGTACATTCTTTAACAGTACCCACACCAAAAGAATCATTTAGTTTATGAGTAGTTTCTGGTGCTTTGGCATCCGTTTTAAACTCAAAGAAAAAATGCTCTTATTTGCTTTTCTTTTCCATGTTTAATTCAATATCCCAATTTGTAGCGAAATCAATAAGAAAACAAGTTAATGTTATCAAAATACAGACCGAAAAATGCACATTAAAATAATATTAACATGAATACAATGAAATAATCTCTTATTGAAAAAAATGAGGTCAGAATTCAGAAAAGAAAAATTGCAATTATTTTCCTACTAAGCTAGATATAATGTTATATAATGATAAACTTACATACTTTTTCATTGACACAATTTAATCGCAATATTTATTTAAATTTTGTTTGTTATTTATAGAAGAAGTGTTAGGTGTAGAAATTAATTTGATGCTTTTTTTTTATAAAAAATGAATGTTTATGGATAAATTTAATACATTTCAATCCTCAAAATATCCTCTATTATTTTGAATAATTTTTTTTTAATCTGTCGGGTAAATGATGAATCTTATTGAAAAAAGGGTCGGCGTTGAGTTGATGAAGTCGTAATGCATTTTCGGATCTCTTTCAAAGTTTTAGCATTTATTGCATGTTTTATGTATCAAAACACCTATCTCTAAAGTTAAATAAATAACTACTATGGTTTCGGTAGCTTTTTTCAGATGTAATGCGAAAAGAATGCAATATTTAATATGTTTATTTTCGGACGAAATTGTGTTCAATATTGTTTTGTGAGGTTATGCTAACTGTATTATGTATTTATGTAACTGTGGTTATGAATTTTTGATTCAGGAAAATTATGATTTGTCTGTTAATGCCAACCATGAGTTTATATTTGCTACGACCTATTCCGAGTTGCATCGTCTGCAGGTAAATGTTTTAAAATTTTAATTTTTGTTTTTCTGTGAGATTAAGAGAATTGATATTAAAATACATATGAATAATAGTAGATAGTACTGTTTACATACTTTGATAAACATCTTTTCTAATAAATCAATTTATTCTCGACATTTGTCGCAGTAATCATGGGTTTTTATGTCACACATTGACGAGTGATTAAGAAAAACTTATGAAAAAAATGTATTTTTTAAGTTATCAAAATTATATTTTCTTATCGAAAATCTTAATGTTTATAATTCGGTTGGAAAGTAGTAATTTATTAATTTATTAGTATAGATAAAATATATCTAGTATTGATAAATTGTCCGAGTGTATAAAATACAGTAATTAATATCAAAAATAATCACTTATTTATTTAATTAAAATTAAGCGATCATTAAAAAACTATTGTACTTCATTTCAGATTAAGAATATTATTTATATAACTTACAAAATAAAAATTAACTGTGAAATATTTAAGGCTTACAAATCTATATGAATACATGTTTAATCTTAATTCTTAAGTTTACAATTGTTGTGATTTTTTTTAATAAACAGCAGGTTTGACCTAACAGCGATATACAAATAGATATAATAATTTTCATTTAAAATATTCACTGCGATTCTATTGAACTTTTAATAAGTTATTTCGTGTCATGTCAAAACAAGATTTAACAGATACAGGAAAGTAAATAAACAGAGTCAGAAAACAACTACTGTTTGAACAGAGAAAACACGTCGTTGTTTATTTATTTATTTCGCACGCAAGAATCGAATAACGCTTTCTTCAAAAAATAACATTCCTTGCAGCCATACTGGTTCGTGGTTCCTTTATATATATATATATATATATATATATATATATATATTACAATCAACCCTGTCTGAAATGATCCGCCACCCACGCTGATAACACTACAGCGTGCATCAAAAGGAACCTAATGAACATGACCGGAGGTTTTCCACTCTATACGGTAATCCGGCGTACGTTGGCTAACGAACGAGCGGACCCCCACAAGTTGTAGACCTTAGGAACGATCCGGATGTGTTCGAATCCCGCCGGAGGAGCAGATATCAAAACTGTGTTTAGTATGCACCCTCCCACTGTACGATGGTACCACCGTGGTGCCTTTCACTACCGGTTAGTGTTGACCTCTATCAAAGTGCTTTCTCGCTGAATACATAATCAGGCATTATTTCAGTCGAGAGCACTCGTGTGACGCTGTACCGACAATGCCTGAATTTGTACAGTGGCGTATCTAAAATGTGCCGCATATTTAGAATTTTTATACACGTACATACATTATATATATTCTTAATTGAATATTGAATTATATTATTAAAAAAAATGTAATTTTTAATCGAAATTTCAAGAAAAAAATAGTAAAAAAAGTGAAAGTAGATACGAAAAGAGTAAATTACAAATGTTTTCTTAGAAAAATTCAAATAGTGTATGTTTATTTTATATAAAAACAACAAATAACTAAAATAAGTATGAAAATTCAAAAAATGGGCAATTCTTAATAAGAATATTTATTTTTTTATACATTTACTACTTGAAATGTTAGCTTGTCATGACCTTTTTCTTTTCTTATATATTTACAATTTTCTTACTTATTTTTTAATATGATAATTTAAAGACATAAAAGAATTAACATAATGTACATAAATTATAGAAAAATAAATAGTGATTTTAATAATAAAAAAATCTACACTAATTAAATATCTTAAACTTTTTCAAGTAAATGGAATCTTATATTATTTATGAGTAATATTAATTTTTATATTAAACGTAATATTATTATTTATCAGTTATGATTGATGAGTTTTTTCCTTTTGATACTGTGAAGTAGGAAAGAATATTTAACAGATAACACACGTTTAATCAAGTATCAGAAGTGGTATTTTGGCTTATATGTAACTATAGTTTGTATCATTAGTAATAAGCTTTCAATGAAAAGATTAAACATTAACAATTCTATACATTTTTATCTTTTATTCAAAATTTCATATATACTTAAGTTTAAAAAATATGATACTTTTTAATTAATTTCTTACTCATTTTGTACATTACTATTCGAATTATTTTACAACACAATGAATAGAAATGAATTACTTTTATTAAACAAAATCAAACATTTTTAAAATGATAAATAATATGAATACACAATATAATATTTGAATAAAATTTTTATCTAATATTTAAATATGCGAGTCGTTATCTACGGCTTTCTATTTAACATATACATATCTAATATAAAAATATTAATGTATTCATAATACGTTAATAATTATTAATATATCAATTATTTAATTAAATATTTCTGTATAAATCTAATGTTATCTATTTAGGTAATCTGTATTATCGGTGTCAATTATAAAAATAAATGAGGATGGTTTTTAATTGAAATTTCCCATATATATATATATATATATATATATATATATATATATATATATATACACAGTGGGGTATGCTAAAACAAACTTAATTTATTCTAGAACCTCATTCGTTATAGAATACATTGAAATATATGTATTTAGGGATAATCCGTTCCAGACTCTGAGCCTAGAGTAAAGTTACTATTTAATGCAATCATTTTAACTAAAAAAATATAATAAAATATAAAAAATATAACTGTAAAAATAATTTATACATTAGTTTATTTAACTCTTATAAAGTAAACAATCTTTCTTTAGTAAAAACACAAAAAAAACTAATAAAAATCGTAAAAAAAATAATATATAAGTGGAAGGAAAGGAGTTATCATCGCTACCCCTTTTAGGTTACTGTTTTGTAGGAGATTTAACAGTTAATGGCCGGTTGTCTACTTTTTTGAAGAATAAATCCAGACTTGATTGCTTTATTCAGGATTTTTGAACACTCGAAAAGTAGGACATTAAGGTATCATTAAAATGATAATCGGATATTGCTGATATAGAAAAGGGCTTTACTCTTTTTACAGCAGCAATATCCGGTTGATAACTTTCATAGGTTTGGACAATTAACTCCAGCAAGAAAACACCTCTTTAAGGTCCTCATCTAGGATGATTTAACTTTTTTTCTTCTCGTCCCTGAAAGCTAAACTCTGCTTCAATACCTCTGCTTCTTCATTGTGAAGCTCTATTAGCTTCTCCAATAACAGTTCTTTCTGTGATCATCCACCAAATCCTTCACGTCCTCCTCATTGATCTCCAAGCCCATGGTACTGCCCAAAGACACAATTTCCTGCACAATAGGGTCTTCAAGATCATGGAGTACAGTTCTACATCGGAGAATGGTATTTCCCAGCGCTGTTCGTTCTAGCATCTTGTTTTGATTGATTTCAACTGTTCGTTGTAACATAGTTCGTTACCCCACTGTATATATATATATATATATATATATATATATATATATATGTATGTATATATATATATATATATATATATATATATACATTTGATAAACAAAATATCTTTATAAGAATGATTAATGTAGCTCATATTCATTAAAAGATATTTAAAAATAAATACATCTCTCTTTGAATTAGAATTTTTATTACTGAAATTTTGTATTGAAATATTATATTTTTCTTTTCATGTACGTATAAATAATATAAATATATATATATATATATATATAATATATATAATATATATATATATATATATATATGTATTAATATGAAATAAAAAACATATACATTCGATGGAAAAATGAGCTGATTTTTTTTGATTTCGTTTTTAATTACTAATTATTGGGTACATACATATTGTCGATACTGAATATAATGGATATACGATTCTATTATTGTCTCTATAGCTTATCGGCTGCATGCGATGTTTTTTTATTATTTATATATTCATATTTTCGTTTAATATGCATGGAAGAGTAATTAAAATTATTTAGTATTCATCATATGTCTATATATATATATATATATATATATATATATATGTATATGTATATGTATATGTATATATATATATATATATATATATATATATATATATATATATATATATATATATATATCGAGATATGATTTTAATGAGGGATGAGGAATGATTAAAATGGTTGATATTTTCCTGATTGAATTTGATTTTTTTTTACATTTATATATCAATAATGTTTATTCACATAGATAGTATATAATTGAGTATATAGATATATTGATAATGTTTTAATAAAATGATGTAATTGATGAAAATTAATAATATTGTTATTTAAAAGTATTATTTTTGATAATCACTTAAATAATGCAACATATACTCGAAAAAGATATTGTGTTTAGTATAAATATATTAAAAGATGTATATTGTTAGTCGTCCTGAGTGAGAAATTAATATGAAAAAAATGTATTTCGATGATTTCGTACATTTTGATATCGTTTAAGAAAATATGCGCACATAAAAATATATTATTAATATTGAATAGATTGGTTTCATAAAAGAATCATTCACACGTTTGAGATCTTTTCAATTTGCATATAATTGAATTAAATTACACATCGTGTGGCAACTCTGCCACCGCATCAAATATTAAAGTTGATTGATTCGACTGATTTAAAATTTTAAATCCGAGATTCCCAAGTGCCTATAGTATCGACTACATAAAGCAAACCATTATCCGAATTTCTTCTCGTCGCAATTTCGTATGTTTTTCCCGAAGAGCATTATCAATTTTTAAACCGCAAACGTTCTACTAAAACCGTCTAATACTGTATGCGTTCAGTGGCGACAAAAAAAATACTTAAATATTTTAAAACGACAGATTTATATCGTTGACAACCGAGACCCTCTTTAAATCTCAGAAACAAGCAACCGAACCCCCCTCGTATGCTCTTTCCTCTCGTCGCCGTATAAAACAACTCGAGCATTCTACGCACTTTTCAAAGTCTCGACCTTTTGCCTTATTCATTTATTCTCTCTCCGAGTGACAATGCAGCCCCTCGATTCCATCTAACACGCCGTGTCCTCTCTCTCGTGTATTATTGTCTCCTCTCTGTCCGTTTCACGCGACTGAAAAACACTTGGAGACCGTAACACACGTCATCCATGTGCCCTAAAAAGCCGCGGCGGTGGCGGGCCCGACGTTGCAAAACGCAGCACGGAGCGCGTTAATAAATAAAACAACAATAAATTCTCGACAAGATGTCGCACAGTTAGCCCGCCGCCCGGAACCGCCTACTGGCCGCTAGGTGGGGCCCCCATTCTACCAGAATACGTTTTTACGCTTTTATGTATTACAGTGATGAGGTTATATATAACGTGTAAGATGAACTTGAACGCACTTGAGACAATGAAAAGAATTTTACATTCATACATTATATAATAACCATACTACCGAAAGCTCTTCTATGTATCTATATATCTATCTGTCTGTGTCTATATATATAGATAATATAATGGCAATATATAACTAAAAAAGGAAAAAGTAAAATAAAATCATATAAACAGAAATTTAAAATATTGAAATCTACAATTTGGCAATTACAGATTCATTACACGAGTATTCAAGAAATAAGCCTTTTATAATGTTTTTATTTTTTTTAACAATTCAATTTTCATTCAAACTTTTGAAATAACATTTAAAAAATATCTTCAGAGTATTTATTTTGAAAAATAAATTGTAAATTTGTATTTTAAATATTATTAAACCACTTATTCGATTCAATGTGAAATATAAAACCTGTAATGTTTTATAAAACACAAGCTGAAATATTTTTAAAAAATAATTCGCACGTGATCTGAGAAAATAAATTTGGTTATTGTATTGAAATGTTTTATTAAAAAACGATTTATATAACAATATAGTTCTGATGTTACTTTCGAAAACGAATCATTTTTTCAGTCCATAAACCATAAACATTTATTTTTGGTCAAAAGTATTCAATAAATTTTTATTACAATGATTCATATAATTATTATTAATATTAATAAATATTAACAAAATTAAATAATAAATTATTATTAATATTATAATAAATTATAATAATAAAGAATTAAATGTTTTTGAACAGGAAAACATTTGTGGTTTGTGGCGTAAGAAAAGAATTTAATTGTGAAACTATTTTTATACAAAATGTCAACTCTTTTATGTAAAAAAATAGATTTATTGTAGTAAATTTTTAATTATAATTTCAGAAAACGTTTTCTGAAAAATAAACAGACAATAGTAGCTTTTTTTATTAAATCTTATTTATGATGTTTTAATGGTTTAATTAGATCAACAAAAATGTTATTAATGAAGTGCATTTTTCCACTCCAGTGATATTTTTTAAATATGATTTTTGAACAATTATTTTAAAATATGATTGAATCTAAAAATAATAGTTATTTTTAATTCATTGTAAGAGTTTTATATTTACTTAATATCTTCGGATAATTAAATAATAAGATATAAACTCCATTCATTGAATTTATATTTCAAACCGAAATATTAATATATTAATTTCATTTTTTTTATAACTTTTGAAATAATATCATATATGTAATCATTAAATTCGATAAAGTAAGGGAAAACTTTTCTAAATATCTGTAAAAATCAATTAGTATATAAATAAAATTAATATTATTTCAATGTAAATGTTCAGCGATAAAATATCGATTTGTGAAATTCTAAAAATGAGTTTGTTATGATAACGAAATAATTGTTGAAAGTACGTTGAGAGAATAATTATATAAATCATTCAACAGATCGTAATTATTATAATTAACGATGCTGAATGGATATACATAGAAAAGCTTGCAATGAAATGAATAATGTATGACACTTTTTGATTATTGATTATGAAAATTTGAATTTTATCTCCGAAACAAATATATTTAATTCATGAATCTGCTTGTGTGAATGTCAGTCGTGCGTTTTATTTGAATGCGTATAGTTTTTGTGCTACATGTTTAGTGTTTTTGTACATTAATATGTGAACAGTATATAGTAAGAAAGAATCTCTTTAGAGATAGATTTAAGAACACGTTTCTAAATGTTTAATATAACTTAGAAAAGAAATGAACAAATTGAAAATCATTTTAGCTTGTTTTTTATCGTTTTTTGATCGTTTCTCTTCTTATAAATTATTTATATATATATATATATATATATATATATATATACACAAGTTTTATATACTGTTTGTTTCTATAAACATATTATTTTTTACATATATGAGTCAGTCAAACATCTACTTTCGCAAATTTGATTAATTGCGACTTTGCCATTACTAATTAAATGGGATTTTTTTTGGAATTTTGTTGCCTGCTGTGAAAAATTACAGTAGTACAAGTAATGTTCGATTTTCTTTTACAAGAGTTTAACATACGTTTTCCTTTAATAATACGAGACATTGTTTTTTGAAGAAATGTTTTTATATTTCATATTTTTATGTTTTTGTACAACATTTACTCATTAACAGATTTAATTGTTTGTGTTATACAAACCGTGCGTATACGATCAAACATCTTGAGGCCATTTATTATCTGAGATATTGTTGAAAACATTAATAGCACGATATATCAAATCCGGTTTATTTAATGTTTCTGGAGTTCGTTAAAAATAACACTTAACTGTTTGTTTTTTTTTTAACTCTGTGTAGTATAATTGTTACAGAATGCTTGTCTTCCTTGTCTCATTTCATGATAAAAACGTGTATACTTGTAAAATGCGCGAATATAGATTAAATTTATACAGTTATTAATATAATATTATACATTTGTAATGTTTTAATGTTGTAACGATATACAAAGTGTGTTGAAATGTTAATGAATAATTAAATAAATTGGGATGTCATGAATTTCATTCTATATTAAAAAAAGATTTATTAGAAAATGAAAATAAAATTTATTGTTGAAAAATAAGAGTTCTTCATTTAGAGCATTATCAAGGAAATGTTATTTATCTCGAATTATCACTTATTAAATTCTTGAGTAAGGATATATTTTAATATCGAATTTAATTAATAATATCTAACATATAACGTGTCAACATAGAAAAGCTTCATTCGAAGAACTACTATTCCGAACTACTTGCATCGTGTGAAAGATTTCCTTTTGAATCTGAGAAATAAATCAAAACACATTCATCTAGTATTTCACACGTCGAAACAAAGAAGCACACAAAGAACAAAGACTTGTGCGGATTATTACTACAATCCGAAAACTCTCGCATACAGCCACACACACCAGTTCAGTGAATATAACGAACGGGAAACAATACGCGGCAGACACAAACAGTGGTTATCAATCAAAAACACACATACACACGGTGTCGACAAAACAAGGCGCCGACGTCACGACGCCGTTCTTTGTACTTGACGCGCGACGTTTCCGTTCATCGGGCGCTCATTTGTTCGCGACAAAAGTGTTGCAACGTTTTGTTTGTAGCGGAAACAACGAGAAGAAAACTGCTCCTCACACTAGTGCGACGATGTAGACGTTAACGTCGCCGCAGTCGATGCTGTTGACGCCAGGTGGGAAAGAATGGCGAGACGTCCGAACGCGACACGCTTTTGCAATTCAGTCTAGTGTTTTTTTTCTCTTTTTTTTTCATGTTGAAGACGCAAAAACGGCAAACAATACAGCTGTGGTTCAACATTGTTGTGGATAACGTACAACTCCCTCATAAAATAGTGTTACACTCTCCCTCTGCATACACACACACACATATATATATATATATATATATATATATATATATATATATATAGATATACATACATATATATATACATATTTATATATATATATATGTATATATATATATATATATATATATATATATATACATATATCATCATCATCATCATCATCTTCAGCCCCTGTCAATCCACTGCTGGATAAAGGCCTCTTCCATGACTTTCCATTTTGTTCGATTCAGTGCCTCTCTTTTCCACAGTTTTCCAATAAAGTTTTTAATATCCTTATCCCATCTGTTCATTGGTCTCTTTCTCGGTCTTTTCATATTCCTTGGTTCCCAGTCAATAATTTCTCTTGTCCATCGGTTGTCTTCTCTTCTTGCGACATGTCCCGCCCATTTCCATTTCAGACTCTTTACTCTTCTTATTATATCTGTGACTCCTGTTTGTTTTCGTATCCATTCTATTCTCTTTCTATCTCTTCTTGTTATTCCCAACATGCATCGTTCCATATATACATATATATATAAATATAAATATATATATATATATATATATATATATATATATATATATATATATATATATATGTAATATATTAAAAATCCAATAATATATAAAAACTCTAAACATCTGGAACATGACTTCATTGGCAAAAAAGAACATGTATAGTTTACAGTTTGATCTCTCTCCATATTCTTATTAGCTGTAATTTAGTACATCGAAACTAGATATATTATGTACTGTTGCGTATAGTATTTATTTTTTGTTACTAATGAAGTGACCATTCCTTATATTAGACTTCTAGTTCAGTTTAAGTGACTACACCTACCTAGTGACACAAAAAAAATGTTTAAATTCGAAATTTGTTTTCTTTGAAAATATAGGTGATAATGAAACGATTTTTTGTTAAATGAAAGGTGCATTCATTGAAAGGATTTTGGCTAAAAAAAAACATTCAAAACTATTAAAAAAAATAAAAGAGATATGGCGCCAATAAGTGAATGGCATTTTTTTGGAGAAGTTCGTTTGACCACTGTCCAGCTGAAACCGACATTCAAAATAAAAAAAATTAAACAGGGTTTTAAATTTAGTTACAATTGTAATAGATTACAGTTCGCTGATTTTAAAAATCTGTATTTTAAAAGAAATAACACCGAGCGAAGCTTAAGCATGAAAAAATCTGTGAAAAATGTCACCATTTTTACGTGAACATTACAATTGTTTTTTTATTTTTAAAAAATAAAAACGCTATTCGATTAATAATATTATTCAGCGAATTTTCTGAAAATTTCAATACAATCCATCGAGCGGGTCTTGAAATATACGGGACACTCTCTTCGAAAATAGTGTTTTGAGAGAAACGCGTTTAAGTCACAAGTATGATTCTGCTGTAGCTAGTTAAGAATTCTTAGTCCATATCAACAATTAAATCCTTTTAAAAATCATCTATACAATTCGCTATAAGTTTATAGTGATATCTGTTCGAGGACTTTTTGATCAGTCCTTCTATATTTAATTTTATACATTTTTCCTACACAAGTTATATTTAGAATGAAAATAATCGACAAAAAGAGAAAGATTCAGAGTCGTAAAATTCTCATGGTTTATTTTCCTTGATGAACTATCAAATAAACGACGGAGCGTAGAATGGAAATAAATTTAATTTTCTAGAACAAACATGCTAGAAATTGAACTTCCTTCAGACAATAATAGAGCTTTTCTTATTGTCTAATTTAAGTTTTATAGTGTAAAATGAACATGAAACTATTATATATAAAGAGTAACAATCTCAATTCTTGTATTAACATATTTTTAACATTCAGAAATTCAATTTGTTTACTAAGTATACATATTATTTGCACAATAACCAATATTGAAATTGTGTACTTAAATTTAATGGCACACTGGTTACAATTATTAGTATTTCAAGCAAGTTCTGCAGTATTCACTTTACAGTTTCTGATATCGGTTTGGTCTCATTCAACAATTCATAATGAACCGAAATTTAACGATCAGAACGCTGTCGCAGACGTTTATGAAGTTTCGATACAAAACTTGTGTGATTTTATTGCTGGAAATGATTAATAAGCTTGCGTTATGTAGTATATATATTATTTTATTTTATTAAAATTTTCATACAGTAAAGCTCCAGTTAGTTGTATTTATTTTAGAACAGTTTCATTATAGTGCTCTTGCAACTTCAAGCTAAATTTTAATTAGAAACTGAAAAAAATGTAGAAGTCAAAGTAATCATTACTTGCGTACAGAACATTGATTTTTATGGAAATGTTATTGGGTTAGTTTTTTATTAGCCTGTAATACCATTCATGTAGTATTAAAATGATCTTGCGTTTTTTGCTTAGCGCTCCATTTTTTAGGGACGTATTTTCAACCCCAACTAATGTCTTATTCAACATTACATTGTTATATATATATATATATATATATGTATATATATATATATATGTATATATATATATGTATATATATATATATATATATATATATATATATATGTATATGTAAATTATGAGCCATGTATAGTAATGTTAATTTATATATTGTGAAAATTAGAAAAATTACTAAATTAATAAAGAATTTGAGTTTTTATTAACCTTTAAGAACTAGAAATAAAAATTTGCTTTCGGTGTTTTTCTATAATCATTAAATTTTTATCGTTCCTAATTTATTTTTTGTATATGCAGTCGAATCTTTTTATGCGTATCTATTTAATGCTTGCAGAAGTTATGCGGTGCACATTTCATGCAAATTATCTGAAGCAGAAAGCTCTCGATTTTAAAGTTATATTAATTGTTGACAATGCACCAGGTCATCCGCATTTAGAACATTCGAATGTGAAAGTAGTACTTTTTTCACTCAATACAACAAGCATTATTCACCCATTAGATCAAGGTATATTTACTATTTTTAAAAAAAATATGTTAAGGGCAGTTATCAATTTATATTGGATAAACAAGAAAATGTGTTATGAACTGTAACTGAAATTTGGAAAACAAAATCTATTTTGGACTGTCATTTTATATCTGCTATCACTGAAATAAGATCACAAACTTTAAATATCTGCCGGAAAGCAGCTTGGTCTGGATGTATTGCAAAGAGTACAACCATTAAAACATCAATTAACTATTGAACATTTTTGATCAAAAACATTTTTTTTTTTGGGTTTGTGAAGTGAATGAAAAATTCGTTTGTGAAGATCTATACTGTGATTCAAAATTATAAGGCTGAATTATTTTACTAATCTTTATTTGATATAAAAATATTTCATTTTTATATTCAATCAGAACTAAAAGATTTAAAAACAAATATCTACTTTGTAAGCATTATATAAAACTAACGTTTCGAGCAATGTTGAGAAAGAAATAAAATATATTAGTATGTGATAGTGTAAATAATAATAATATTAATATATATATATATATATATATATATATATATATATATAATAAATGTGTAATTAATTCCGAGTGTTTGTATTTGTCGGTATACACGTATTTCTATAGAACAAATAGACACGGAATGTTGCTCGCCTAAAACTAGGTTACTTTCAACTCCGCTACTGTACATGACCATTTACATTAATGCATTGTTGAACCATTTTATCAAGTTTAAAAACACATCCCGTAGTTAGTGCCTACGTATACCTTTAATGAAGTCTCTAATGATACTTTGAAGTTACTCTTTGGAATGCGGATTATTGTGGTTGACTTTGTCCCTCAAGTATCCCTGCAAATAATAATCGAGGAAGTCGAGGGAATAGTTTCAGACAGAGCCGTAACAGGGATATTTCATATTTGTTATTAATTGGACGTTCAACTTCGATTACATATTATTTAGATTATCACTAATTGAAATAAATTTCATTGAAATGTTTTTAAATCTGTTAAATTTATATTTTATTTAGTTATGTTCGGTTTTCATTTAGTACTCTTTTATTTTATTTTATATTTTTATAAAACACTAATTAAATACATATAACAATATATGTTTTGAAAGAAATATATTTGTTCATCTCATAAGTAATACGGTTTTTTTAAAATAAATTTTGATACAAATTGACGTTTTAATTTTGATCCAAATTATATTTTCTATTATTATTTAAAACTTCTTCCTATCTTAATCTTAAATTTTCAATACCTTGTCGATACAGATTTTTGGGCTTTGCATTAAAGAAAGAGTTGAGCTTTCTTCAGACATCACTCTCTGTTAAGCCGTTTTCCATTGATGGAATTTTGGAGACTTCGGAACAATGATAATCTGATGATACTGTCAGAGGAATATAGTGAATGAGTCATAATTTCCCATTTAAATTTCCTCACTTTTTGGATTGTTTTATTCGTATCAGTTCTTCACAATACATCTCCTTTGTGATGGTTTGGTTCTGTGGTAATAGCTGGTAATGGATAATTCCTTCCATATCCCAACAAACGGACAACAGAACCTTTTTTTGGTTGAAGCCCTCCTTTCTCAGTTGAAGATTGTGTTTTCTTGCCATTAGTTCAGTGACTTTAACGTTGAATATTGTTATAAATAACCCATTTTTCATCATCAGTAACTATTCTATTCAGGAATGGATTTTTTTGAAATGAGAAGTGCAAATCTTCATACATTGTTTTAAATTAGCGTCTGATAATTCATTATAAACCCACTGATCCAGCTTAGAAACCTTACCAATCATTTTCAAGTTTTTTATGAATAGTTAAATGCATCGATTTAAGCTTCTTGGCTAATTCTTCTAGTGTTGAACTAAGATTTTGTTCCACTAGTATTCGCAGGATCTCATAATCAAACTCTTGAGGATGTCCTGACCTTTTCTCATCTACAAGGCTGTAATTCCCGAACCGAAATCGTTGAAAACATGTTTGTCCTTACATAAAACTAATAAAATCTGAACCATAAATTTCCCACAATTCTTTCACTGTAGTTATAGCGTTGTTACCCTGAAGAAACACCCAAAGCAAAATATGCCTAATATGTTCTTTTGATACTTCCATGATAACTAATAATTTTTCTTGTGAAATCGCTGTTAATCTTCCACGATAAGACTGAGTAGACATTGTGTACAATTGAGCAGCGTATCTGATATTTTATTGCAATAATTTCAAAGTATTACATCATCCATTTTCACCTATACGAAAATGCTACATTAATTATCCAATATTTATTGTTAGGATTTCTTTTTTTAAAAATATTTGAGTAGTATTATTTTTTATCTTTATTTTATTCGACATATAATTTGTCTATTTTTAATGAATGTAGATTTTAATACACACACACATACACACACACATATATATATATATATATATATATGTGTGTGTGTGTGTGTGAATATAAAAGAAATCTGAAAAATGTATCGTTATACAGATTTATTCCATTCGTACATAAAGTTGAACGAAACGTATTCTCTGCGCAGAACGTAAAGGTACAGAATTAATTTATTCCTAAAAGAGAGGGCAAAAAAAAATAAAACAAAACTATTACTTGTATTAAAACGAAATTTTTCTCGTAAACTGTGCGAACAGAATAAAACTTTTTCTCTTATTGTAAATCTTGAAGAAAAGCGTAGACCGACCATTTAAGATTTTAACGTGAATTGAATAAAAAAGTAATATAACTTTGAAAACGTATTTGTATATTATTCTGAGAACGTAGTGAGATTCTTAAGCCTCCGTTTAATCCATAAATACGTGTACTATACGTTTAATTTATTATAATCTTTATGCACGGAGCTTTTTCCCGAAACAAGATGTACGGCCTCGTTAAAAACGCATTAAGGTCGTTAAAAAGCAGTTACAAATTAAATTTTTCTCTATTGCGAATCCGCTAATGACCGCTTTCCGCACATTGCTACATTGAAAAGCTATATAATAATTTTATTTAATATGAATAGATAGATAGGATTGTATTTATAAACGACTTAATTAATACCGAATTTTTTTTATGTTAATTTTTAACATTGATGCTAAACTAGTTGATGTAATAAAACATTAATATCGTTTTTTTGTATGTACATTTTTTACATATATTTAGAAAGTTAAAATATATTTTATTAAGAATCGTGCTTTGATATGGAAAAATACATAGATATAAATACAGAAAAAGGACAAAAAATGTGGAATTAAAATAATTGTCTATTTATCATATATTTATCACATACAAGCATATTATACAGAAATAAACATAAAATAAATTTTATTTGAACTAAAAAATTAAAAGCAAGTATATAGGAAAAATAGCAACTGTTTTAATGGAAACCAGAAAAAATTATACATTAGGTCGATAGAAAAATAATTGTGGTTCGTGTCCTTTAAATTGATATACATTTTTCTTTTTTTTTGATTTTCCTAGCTGTTTTAAGTGATCTGAAAAATAATAATTTTTTAAATAATAATTTTTTCTGTAAATAATAATTTTTTTACATGTATATATATATATATATATATATATATATATATATATATATATATATATATATATATAATAAATGTTAAGTTAATTCTAATATTTGTACAACAATAATTTATAATTAAATATAAACTCTAATAACAATATTAAATTAGCCTTTTATATAACAAAAATTGCACTAAAATATATTTTCAATCAATACTGAATCTCAGCAGTGTCAACATTTTGTAAAATATTTTATGTTTTAAAGAATGTAAAAATGTTCTGAATGATGAAAAACATTTCATTAACTGTTCAAAATCGTTGATATCTCTTGTATAACAATGTCTGTAGGGACGAGTGTTTCTTGTGTCGTAATTAAAGGTAATTTGAATTAAATAAATATTGAAAAATATTTGCTTGCGCAATAAAAAATTGATTTTTATCGATTTACAAGAATATAATGTGTATACTTCTGTTCATTCGGTGTAATTCTGAAATATTAACAGAGTAAGTAATACAATATCAGTAAAGAATTCATTGGATATCATCAAATAAACAATTCCAATTAAACACTCGACAAGTTAAACAAGCGAGAATTTAATAAAAGCGAATAAGTAGGTACGTAGAAGAGATGTTACGTCAAAGTATCACGGAGCGTTTTCTTTTTGAAGCGTACGCACTTCATTTTGAAGTGTGCGCGACGGACCACCGTTCCCCTACGCTTTCTTCGTGTCCGCCCATTCACTCCCACCGACGGTTGCCGAGCCAGCGCAGCACTCTGTTACGAGTACATCCAAAGACGTGACCGTAACAAGGGGTCATAATTCATACCCCGCTCACGGAAAGAAGATATGCTTTGTTTTACGGTCGGTCGCACGTTACGTTTTGATGTGTTTTTTTCCTGCCTACTCACTCATTCTTCTGCGTAGCCTCTACATCGACGATGACGCTACCGACAACTCTCCGTACGTCTTCTACCCGTGCATCGGTTTTATTCAGACATTGTAGTAAAATACAGTAATTTATTCTATCCTTACTGTTTTTTTTTTTTTTTTTACTCTACTGACGAAGGAGTATTGTCGGATCATAAGTTAATATGAAACGGTAATCAGTGAACCTTTCTAATGCATACCAAATTCAGGGTCCGTCTATTTTATGTTCTGAAGTTTTATGAACATTTTCCGTTCCAACTACAGTTATAAAATAAGCAAAAAATAGAAATAAAAGGCCTACTGATAATTGCAAATTGTATTAAATTACAGGGATTATAAAAAAAATAAAAGTTCATGTGTATTTTTACAAGTATAATTAATTAAAAATAATATAGATAAATAGAAAATATCAATGGATTTTTTATCAAAATAACTATATGAGTTTATTAAAAAAAATGTTATTTCTAGGAGAATAAAACATTTATTTGTGAATGTAAACTTAGCAATAGTGTTATATACTGACCATAAATCACGTATTTGTCATTTATAATTTTTATTCTAAACATATATCTCCAAGACGCTTATTTCTCATTACTACTCATCTTAATTCTTTCCTATTTAATTGATTTATTTATGAAAATTTTCAGTTCCAACTATAGTTGTTACAAAATAAGCAAAAATTCGAAAGACCAACAAATAATTCCAGATTATATTAAATTATTGGATTTATAAAGAAACGACATAATTTCATGTGTGTTTATAAGATTCATTAATTAAAAATAATACAAGTAAATAGAAAATATCAATGGATTTTTTTTCAAAACAATTATATGAGTTGAATATATCAAAAAATTAAAAAAATAATTTTTGTATTTTTCACTTGTATAATATTTTAATTATTAACTTACAGAAATATATTATTTATTATCACTTTTCTCTTATGATCATTACACTTTTCTCATCATTCATTTAAAAAATCTTTGCATTTGGTCGTTAAAACTCGTTGGTTAAAAATTATTACAGATAAAATTAATAAACATTTTTATATTAAAAACATAGAAAATTGACTTAGTTTTTAGTAAATTCTTCTTTCATAAAAATCACCCATATATTTTACAGTAAAGTTGAATCGTCATGAAAAAAGCAATTATTTATTTGATAATTTAATGAATTTAATTTTAAATATTTCTCAATTATTTATTTTTAAACTTCGTTTGCTTTACATATACTCGTATATATTACAGAGGCACTTATATTTAATTATTATTTTATATTAAATATATTTTTTAATACTTAGAAGTGAATTATTATTTTAATATTTTATTTATACGACCAGTACTGACTATTTTCTGAACATTTATGATTATTAATTTAGTAGTGTTATAAGTAAATTCAAAAATATGTATACTTTCAAAATTCAAGTATTATTTCATAAATGATTGTTTTATTTACTCCGCAAATAACAAAAAAAAAATTATAAGAATATTAATAAATAAAATTATTGATTATTTTCAATTTTTGTTTATTTTTTGATGAAGAAGCCATCATTTTTCGAGTCACTAGTAGTAGAAAAATCTGTATTTTATTCATATAGATACATAAAAATTTTACTAGACAAAATTCACTTAATCATAAGAGTAATATTTATATTGAAAATAATTTCTAATAATTTTTTTAATATTAAAATCTGAAATTGATTCAAATTACATTCAAATGTATACAAAACGCTAGCGTTGTCAAATGAAATCAGAAAGTACATTTAAATAAAATATATAAAGAACTAATAAAACATATAAATAAATATGAGGATATTTAGGAAGTATGTTGGAGTAAGGGATAGAAAAAGAATCGGTAAGAAGAGCATTAAAAATTCAACAAAGAGTATCCTAATATATAATTGTCATTGGTTCAAGTATTTTGATTAAATTCTTATACTAATTCAAAGAACTGAGTTTTATAAGCGTTTAGTTATTTTCTTTAAAAGTAATCTTTAAAAAGTGGTAATCATCTTCAATTTAAAATTTTAAAAAAACACACCGTCATTGAGCCTTACTACTGTTTTGTATCTACTCACTTTTTCGACGGCCATCAGGATAAAAATGTAAGAAAAACTACGTGATCCAGAGAATCACGTTTATATTTCATTTCCCGTTGGCCTCGGCCGTGTGTTTTCCTATTTTCACTTAATCACCATAAAATTACACTTTTTTTCGGTTTTGATTGCCGGCTCGTTTCGCCCTATCTCGATTCGCGTGTCAATAAATCTTGTCTGTATTTATACCACCTCGGCGTTTTTATTTTATATATATATATTTTTTTTTCTGTTGATTCAGTAATGCTGTAAACATGTTTATTTCAATTTTTTATCGGGCGTGTAAATTAATTTTCCTCGAACTTCTGTTATTAAGTTATGCACTTTTTTTCCGGAGAAATTCAATTCGAATTAATTTTCATAACCGTTTTTCTTTTCAGTCATCTTTTTTTCCAATTTGTTACGGGAAGTGATTTTTATTATTCATTTATTTTTAAATGGAGTTTAAATTGATGGAGTCAATCAACGAAATAAATACTTCAGTTACATTCAGTGAATAACTAATTTTATATATATATATATATATATATATATATATATATATATATATATATATGTATATACAGAGTAAAATTGTTATTTTAAAATTTTATTTTATATTATTAAACTGTTTTCATTGATTAATGTTAATATATGAGAGCGGTTTGAAAAGTAACTTGGTTCGTGTATTCGCTGAGGAAAAGGAGGACATCTGTATATGTTTTCATATAGTTAAATCCATTTTAGTAACGTATGCGAAGTTGCAAGTCATTTTGCTGTTAATTCTTCGTTTGACAATTGTTTCATTATAAGCGTTTCGTGCAAAATGGATAAAATCGGAATTCGAGGTGTGATTCAGTTCTTTTTCTTTGGAAGAGAAAAGAGTGAAGAAAATAAATGAGACGGTATTTCTTATATTGTGCAAATTTTGTCCTTCCTACGAAATAGTTCAACTTTGTATGAATAAATTTAAATGTGGCAGAATGAGTATCGAAGGTGCGCCACGATCTCCTGATCGTGGCGCACCTTCGATACTCAAGAAAACTTGTGTGCATTTAAATCAATTAACGAGTATCAATCATGGAACGAATTTAGCCAAAAAATAACTCTTAGATTTTTGTAACAGAATTGAAAATATCAAAGATTTTTAAAATAACAAAATCGAAATTGAATTTTTTTGAATATGCGATAAAAAGTTATATTTAAAACAAATGAAAGCATTTATGGATCTTGGGTTCGTAGAAAATATACAAGATTCAATCTACACGAATACACTAAAATTCAAAAATCAATATTTTTGGTGTTCGAAAATTGTTATAATTATAAAATCGGTAACACCGATTGAAAGTATGCGTTCTTTTTGAAATAAAATGTGTTAGTATAGTCTCACTCCACTTTTATATATTATTAATTAATTTATTTGTGTGTAATTGTTTTAAAATTGATATTTTTATATCTACGAGTATAATTAATTAGGATATTATAATGTTATGACATTTTTTATAATTAGTTAATTATATAAATTATTATCTGTCAGTATATATATATATATATATATGTAGTCAATAGACACAACTAATGAATGTACGTGTATGTGTAGTTTCGGTGGCATGTTTTTAAATCTATTAATCGTGTACAGAAACGCAAACAATTTTTGTGCGAGTGTTGTATAGTATTTCGGATTTACGTTGATATCAGTGTAATTGTGTATTCGATAAATGCCAAACTCATGTATGCTAATAATTCAACGCGGTAATTAATTTGTATTAAAAAAATTTGAATTAAATTCAACTCTATTGTCGATTGTTGCAGATATGACTCGATGCACAGTATCGAATCCGTAAAGCAAATAATTTAAATGTTTGTTGATATGATACTTTTAGAATTTATGATCATGTTGCTCATAATTTTCAAAATTCGTTTTATTATATTGATATAATTGTCGATAGTATATAAAAAAATAAATATATTTAAGGGCGTTCGGTCGTTTTTTCAATTAATAACAGGAATAAATAAATAATTTTTTATTAAATTTCGTGTTTTGTATTCATATTTTGTTAAGAATATATATTTTATTATTTTAGGTTGATAGGAAAATAATTGCGGTGTTTTTTTTTTTGAATTCTAACCTTATTTTTTTTAATAGAAGTTTCACTTCATGTTCTTGCTAATATCATTTAAAAATAAATTTTTCGGTCTGTATTTTGTTGACATCGACTTTTTTTATTATTAATATATATTACTGGTTTTATTATTAATTATGCTTCAAATTAGGCTATTGAATTAAAAATGAAAAAGAAGCAAATAAGAGCATTTTTTTGTATGAGTTCAAAACGGCTGGTAAAGTAGCAGAAACTGCTCATAAATTAAACGATGCTATTGGTGTGGGTACTCTTAATGAAGTACTGTGCAATAGTGGTTCTAAAAATTTTGTGCTAGAGACGAGAGCATTGAAAATGAAGAATGTTGCAGGCATTCTTCTTCAGTACATAACGGTCAATTAAAGGCGTTAGTTGAATCAGCACCACGCACAAGAATTCGAGAGCTTGCACAAAAATTAGATGCTAGTTATCCAACAGTTCTTGATCACTTAAAACAGCTAGCAAAATCAAAAAAATAGAAAAATTGATATGAATTAAGGTGATAAACAGCAATTATTTTTCTATCAACATAATATATATATATATAAGGTTTGATTTTATGTCTCATATTATTAAATTTTCATCTCTATTCACACTTTCTGAAATTAAATTTGATTTTCTCGGTGTTTGTAATCGACAGACATTTAATAAATATTTCGAAAGATAAAATCTAATCATTCGATCAGAACTTAACAATATTTCCTCCTCGCTATTAAGCATCCGCAAATTTCCGTTTTCAATTCACTCCGCATCGTTTTAATTTCAACTACCGAAAACTTTCTCGAAATCGACCGAATTACTAATTCTAATGAGTGAATAAATTAATCTCGTCGTCTCCATCGCCACTCTCGCAACGATGCAAACAAGAAAGAAAATACTCGACAAAAAATTCCAATGGTAATCGCGGCTATGTCGCCAGCCAGGCTGGCGTCCAGACCGCAGTCCAGCCGAAGCTTTTGTTTTCAGAGGACGCCGGAAGCAGCAGTACCGACAGAACGGTCTGGCCCGACCAGTCGACCGACCGCTTGTCGAGAAAATTATGCAAACACGCCATAGTTGAAGGGTCGTTTTACATCCCTCGTGGACTTGTAAACTTTTACACGCCGCACGTTCTCCGATTTGAATGCAAATCGGGAACTCGCTGTGTCCGAGGAAAGCCGTGCTATGCGTCTATACGCAGGACCGGTTTTGATTGATTTATTAACTGCGACACGATACTCATTGTAATTAGTTAATACTGTATAATATTGTTTGCGAGTTGATTACTATTTTAATAATACAGTGTACACGATGAACAACTGATCCGTTGATGTATAATGATAGAAAATCCATTGATGTACAAACGAAAATAATAAAATAAAATCTAACAAAACAAGAACAATTCAATTTAGCTGTACGAAACCTATACACTCGACTTCTTTAATTTAATGAAAACATTAATTATAACTTGCTAAATTAAATTTGATGTAGTAACTTTCTCAGAATATATTTAATATCAAAGATAGAGATCCGAGATAAGAAGTGAACTTATATAATCTTTCTGTAAGTTGAAATCGTTTAAAGTTTAACTTTAAAAAAAAACCTGTACAGCAGTAGATAATTGAATTTCGTAACAATGTTTAGTCTGAAGAATACATTTTTTCGAATTATTTTAAAGCACTGTATTTATTGACGGTCGATAAAGAAACAGTTTATTTTCCATTAAATGGAAAAATATGAACATATTAAATGTATGTTAAATCGAGAACTAATTAAATTTGATCTTTGTTTATTACTGTTTACATTTCGATCTCTTACAAAATTTACATTATGGTTGTTAGAATTTTTACTCATTTAAAATTTTATGTTCATTTCAGCATATTTGCTATCTGATTTTGATTTTAATTAAATTAAATCCTCTTTTAGTAATTCTATGTTTATATATTTGAGTTCATATATATATTAGATATACTTGGCCGGTTTGTAGAGTAATTTGGTTCATGTAGTTGCTGAGGGTGAGGCGGACATTGTATATATTTTCATATAGTTCCATCTATTTTAGTAATGCATGTGAAGTTGCAAGTCATTCTGCCATTAATTCTTCGTTTGACAGTCGATTTAACACAAGCGTTTCGTGTGAAATGGCAAAATGCATGAAGTGGGAATTAGAGATGTAATTTAGTTCTTTTTTTGGAATAGAAAACGGTAAGAGAAATCCATGATAGGATATATCATATATTGGGTGAATTTTATCCTTCCTACAAAACAGTTTGACTTTAGGTGAATGAATTTAAATGTCACAGAATGATCATTGAAGATGTACCACGCTTAAGAGGCGCTAGAACAGCTGCCACGTCATAAATCCTCTTTAAAGTCCATGGTATAGTTTTGTTCGACCGGAAAGTGAAAATGAGAGAGATACCGGAGGTCATAGATATCTCACTTTCGGAATGTTGAAGAAATGTTAGAGCAGTGGTTTCAACTTCGAAGGGATTATTTCGGAAAATAAAGTACATTTTGAAACAGTAGCTGTTATATCTAATATCGAACCAAGTTACTTTTCAAATCACCCTCGTATATTAAATGTTGTTAATAATTCTTTCGATTAGGATCGTTTTTCTATGATTTTCTAAAAAAGTGTGTTCAGAATGTAATTTTTAAAAAATAGTAAAATTAAGTGAGTTATGAAGTCAATTACGTATGAAATAAGAATTATGTGAATTTTTATTAAATATTAAATTCTTTTTAAATAGATTCAATACTTGTCAGTTGAATTATTGTATGTTATATTGTGCCGATTGACAGTTTCATGAATATTTTGTATGTCTTGAGCACAAGTCATCGTCGTCGTTTTAAAATATAAAGAGACAACTCGTTCTAAAATCATAGAAAATGAAGATTTAAGATTTGAAAATAAGTCCCGCGACAGTGATGAATTCAGTTTGCGTTTATCAAACATCGAATGGAGAAAAAAAAACAAGAACGAAAAAGCTCATTTCGACACTGTTAGCATCTCTTGAATATTAAACACATACCTTGACTCTTTTCTGTACGCACCTATCTAAAAATAACCACAATGAACATATTCTTGTACACAATCTCAATTTTTTCCATTACGAATTCCTTCGTATATCTATTAAGTTATTAAAAAATCCCTGAAGTTTTCAATTACCGAACAAACACCGGGAGAAACGTTTATATCCGTTGCGTTCTACACACGCGCAGGTACACACACTTTTTATCCTCTCCCATACAACTCTTAATATTTACAGTCTCGTTGCCGTTAGCAACGCGTTTCATTTTCTACAGAGTTTGCTGTGCTTTGCTAAATTAATTACTCGCCTGAAACGTACACACATACAGCACACACGTGCATACATACAGAGGTGCTCATTGGAATGGATGATTATGCGTTCTAGAAACACGGATACATCATTAATAGGATGTGTGCGCGCGGCTAGATATCAGAATTAAAGCGTGTGCAAAAATTTCGGGTTGTGGAAATGTGTAGAGGCACCCATGTATAAATATTACCTACTACGGTCAGCGCGGTTTTCTCGAAATTGTGGACCCCGCGTCCCGGCGACATCATATTTAATATATCTAATGGATATCGTTGAAGTCATCGATACACACACACGTATATATATACACGTGGGTCGTTTGATAAGTTTGGTAAATTTTTATGATGTGGCGCCATCATTCATTTGTTAACGTCACGGCTATCAGGTGCCATTTTTCAAATTATCAAGGCGAAACTTCATCCAGAAGCGACTGTTCACGTTCTACAGATGTTTGAAGCGAGCATTGTAGCAGTTCCCGCAAATATTGAAAAAAAAGAGCAGGCCTTTTTGCATTGATTCGTTACTGTGGATGTTACATGGATCCACTTCTACACATCTGAGTCGAAGTAGCAGTCAAAATAGTGGACAACGACTGGTGAAAGTGCGTCGAAGAACGCGGAAATCGTTTTGTCGGCTGAGAAGGTGATGGTCACTGTTTTTAGGATTCTCAAGGAATCATCCTGATCGACAACTTAACTAAGGGACAATCGATAACAGGAGCATATTATTAAACATTATTGGACCGTTTGAAAGAAGACATAAAACAAAAACATTCAAGATTGGTGCACCAAAAAGTGTACATTCACCAAAACAAACCGTCCCGTAAATCGACTGTCGCAATTGCAAAATTGCACGAATTAGGCTTCAAATTAATTCCGTATCCATCTTATCCTCCGCAATTGGCCCCGTGCGACTTCTTCCTCTTCACAAACTTGAAAATTTGGCTCGGTGAGAAGAAATTCTTGTCGAATGAACATGTCATCATCGCCATCATTACATATTTTACAGACTCGCTGGACCAAGTGTATAGCCATCACTAGAGACTATGTTGAGAAATAAAATCGATTTTTTCCAAAAACCTGCGTTTAACTTGCTTTTTTACCACACTTATCAAACGACCCCCGTACATATATACACTTTTGTTTGATGTGGGCGTGAGATCAGATGTTTCAGCATGATAAACATTTTTTGAATGGTTCTTAATTACACGAAAGCTTATTGAAATAAATCTAAAATTAATTTCAGTTCGTTTAATTATTTCTCTAATGTGTAATTTTATTTTTTTTTTTAATTAAAACTTGTAAATATTTCAAATAAGTTGATTTGATTTAATGAAATATTTCTTTTCTGTACTTGACTGCATGTATCGGTTCGGTTTTATCAATCAGTGCAAATTTAAAAATAATATCTTTGTTAATATATTTATTCGTCGATTATCATCGAATTACTGAAAAAAACACATTTATGCGAAAAAAAACGATTTTCTGATAATAAGTTTACCATATTAAATAAACAGTTTAGTTTATTGAAAATGTTTTGGTTTATATAACTAAGAGTGATGTCTAAAATTTTATTCTAATTGACTGAAACCATTGAAATTTAGTTATAAAAAAATAAATTATCTTCCCGTTACAAATATATAAGATTGTTTTGTAAATTAACTTTATAAATCTACATTTTTACAAGCCGTTTGTTAAAATTTTATTACTTTATGTTGTTTATGATAAAAAAAAATATAATTACATTATACACACATAAAACATATATATATATATATATATATATATATATATATATACACACACACATATACAGTGTATATTTTGCATAAACACCTCGTCGATTCAAGTATTCACGGAAATAACGTCGAAATAAGAACAAATATAAAAAAGGCAATCTGCTTCGCACCAGAAACAAAAATTACCTCATTAAAATTACCGACTGAACCCATAAAGAAAAACAGCTATTTCCTCTCATGAGTCGTTTCAAAGGAAATGCGGTGCGAGAGATGAAGTATTTTCCCGGAAGCGACGGCGGTTACATAAACATCACCCGGAGTTGAATTCGCGGAATTCAGTACAATGGTGGCGGCTGGACGATTTTCGGGGTGTATAATAAAAAAATAATATACACAAAACGTTCATTATATATATATATATATATATATAAATAAATGTGTATATATATATATATAAATGTATATATATATAAATGTGTGTGTGTGTTTGTATAATTGTCTATGTATTTATGTGTTTTATTTATTTATTGTTTCGTTTGTATGAAACATAAAATGAAAATTTTTCATATATATATTTTAATTATCACTTTTTAAAATTTCATCAATTTTTTAAAAATGATTAGTTCACAAGTGAATAAATATAGTACTGAGTTTGTACGGTTTCTGTTACAAGAATGCTTGTTCCATTAGTAATAGAATGGATTTATTTTTTCAATTAGAGATATGTTCAAACGTGTATATAATCGATTCTTTTTGTACTTGTATCCAGTACTATAGATAATATATTTAAATATAATAATCATGTTGTAAAAAAGAGAAAAGTATTTATACATATTATACAAGTGAAAAATACAAAAATTATTTTTTTAGTTTTTTGATATATTCAGCTCATATAATTGTTTTGAAAAAAAATCATTGATATTTCCTATTTACTTGTATTATTTTTAATTAATGAATCTTGTAAATACACATGAAATTATGTCGTTTTTTTACAATTCCAGTAATTTAATGTAATATGC
This sequence comes from Acanthacorydalis orientalis, assembly GCA_034766995.1. Taxonomy (NCBI): domain Eukaryota; kingdom Metazoa; phylum Arthropoda; class Insecta; order Megaloptera; family Corydalidae; genus Acanthacorydalis; species Acanthacorydalis orientalis. The sequence goes on from CM068317.1 coordinate 44,533,810, forward strand.
AATTATTCGTTGGTCTTTCATTTCGGATTTTTGCTTATTTTGTAACAACTATATTCGGAACTGAAAATTTTCATAAATAAATCAATTAAATAGGAAAGAATTAAGATGGATAGTAATTTGAAATAAGTGTCTTGGAGATAAATGTTTAGAATCAGGAATATAAATGACAAACACGCGATTTATGGACAGTATATAACATTGTTGCTAAGTTTATATTCACAAATAAATGTTTTACTTTCCTAAAAATAACATTTTTTTAAAATCAAAACAGGGCAGTGAAGCGTTGTTTTATGGGCAAAAAGGGCAATTCCCTGGTGCCTCCATCAACAGGGTGGCCCCAAACCAATCTTTTATAAACTCATTACTGTAGTACACTGTACATAGGGTTCCCTAATTCAAATTTTCCCGTGCTTCATGAAGCTATAACGTGGCATTGAAACAAGTAAATATTGTACATTATTATTGATGATTTAGATGATTGTTGTCTGTATGAATTTGGAGGATGATGACATCATTCTCAAAGTGACAAGGTATAACAGTATATAAATATCATTATATTAAACAATTAAAGATAATAATAAACAATTAAATATTTAGGGAGGAGTTACCTGATTTTTTACAGTAACCTTTAGATAAAAATGTTTTCATTTCAAATAAATTATTTAGGATAGTGAACAAGTATACTTCAGATAGAGTAAATTCTGATTAATTCAGTTTGTTAGTTATTCAGAGTGTTAGTTTAGGTTCAATGTAGTGAGAAATGAATTTATTTTATACTGATTGAAATCTGTTCCATAAAAGAAGTCAGTGATATAAAAGAAGAGAATTAAAATGTATTTCGTTCGATGTGAAATATATTCCCGTTACTGTTGTTGTCAGATGTATAATAAATCAGCCGTTTCTGGGAACAAACAGTGAAAGGATGCGGAGCAACATTCAGTTTTAAGAAACAATAACAGATCTCGCACGCGATCAAAAAAAAAAAAAACAGTACCACGCCGCCATTGTTCAACGCTAGGAATATTTTTTTTGGCCGGTCGCCACGGCGTCTGTTTTTTTCGGCTGGATGATCACGGGAATGGACTCGTGACGATCGCGATACGCTCCCATCCATTGTATTTATTATTAGAGGCGGTGCGCGGGTCGTATAAAGATGGCGTTTAGAAAATTGCGTGGCGGCGTGTGGAAGAAGAACGACGGCCGACATGGAGCACTTTGCTGACTCGTCTATATCTTCCTGAGTTACGATCATACGTGACGTGATATTTTCAGGCTCGTCGTGCATATCTCCGAGAAAACAATTTTCCGTCGAACGGGAGGAAAAAAACCCCATGTAAATCCATGTTGTTGTTACGGATTTCCACTTGTCGTGTTGTAGTGTGTACGCGCGCGCCTGTACATCTCCTTATATACACCTCTACCTATGCGGATATGTATTCTTCGAATTGAAATTTATTGGATGCTATGAATTCTTTCATGTTATTTGAAATTTGTGTTTGATTTATTGTTATTGCTAAATATGTATTATATATATATATATATACGAGGCGTTATTTTATGACGAGACGTTTTTATGCATTTTTATGTAAACCTTTTTTCAAAAACCTTTTTTTATAGCGAACACGATTGAAAATATTTTCTAATAAATCGAGAGATATGAAAATACATATATAGAATGTTAAGAATTTCGAATAGACAGTTTCGTAGTTAATAAATAAAATATACAAGCCAATTATTTCATTCCTTATATTCTAGTCATAAAGCTTGTAAGATTTATAGTTGGATTGATGTCTGGTAATAATCAATAAATATTCTTTTCTTATAAAACATTTTTAAATTTATCCATCTTTGTACTTATTTAGTGATTGATTTTTTTTTGTTTCATTTATTTATGATTGACTCATCAGGAATGTCGTTTTTTGATGGTGGTGAGTTCGAGTAGTCGTATTTTGTGAAAAAAAATATCTCCCTATTATAATAAAAAAAATCCATTGGAAAGACTGATTGTTATGAAAAATATTTTTTTTTTGTTCTTACCTTTACACCCCTTCTTTCATCATATTTTTCGTAGAGTTCCGATTGTTTCCTGTTTCAACCGAACGTTAACGATTTGTTTAGATTTATTATTATCGAGCGAGAGCAATGAGTGGAAGCGGAGCCACCCGGGGGTTGGCAAATGTAGAGAGTAGGAGGCGGAGCACCCTTGTTTAATATAATTTTTTTTTAAATTAATATTCGATATATATATATATATATATATAAGATGTAGAATTTAATTCGGTGCCTTTTTTATAAAAAATGAATGTTTACAGAAAAATGAAATACATTTCAATCCTCAAAATATCTCCTATTATTTTATATATCTTTTTTCTATCCGTCGTTTAACTGACAAACCCTTGTCAAAAAAAGATGGCGGATTTTAGTCGATAAAGTTGTGCATGAAGAATGGATTTTCGGATCTCTTTCATCTTTTTGCATTTTGTGCATGCTTTATGCGTCACAATACCTTCCTTCGAAGTGGAACATGTCTTCAGTGGTATTTTTTTCAACTGGAATGCGAAAACTATGCAATGCTTAATTTGTTGCTTTTCAGATGCCATAGTATTAACTACTGAATTGTGAGGTTATGAAACTACTTGGCCAAGATATATAGTGTTTTAAATATTAAGGTTGATACTTCAAAGTACTAAAACGATAAGAAAATATTTTAATTTAAAACAGAGACGATTGATTAATTTGTACACTTTCGAAACCAAAAACTTAGTTTTCAAATCTCACATTTTATATAAAATATTACAATCGAACTTTTTTTTCATATGACTGCTCTTAAATCAGAAAAGAAATATATTTAAAACATCAAGCTGTTTTAAATAAAACATACCTTAGAATCCACGAAAAAAGACCCTTGAAATATAAAATATTTGCGTGTAATCCTAGACACGTGGAACGGTCACGATGAATAACGATTCGAGATAACAAGAAAATTTAAATGAGCTTCTTTTTAGAAAGAAAGAAAACTTTCGAAGTGGATTTCATGTACTGTCGGATTGACAAAAACTGATAAATCTGACTTTATAAGTTTGTATCTATTTTTGTCAGTATAATATATACGGAAGGAGAAAATATTCTCTCGAGATAACGTCACATCCCTTACCATAAATAAAATATAAATGTTTCCTAGTATTTGATCAAAGTTTCATCTGTTTACAAATTTCTGTAGCATGGCACAAATCACTATTTAAATATTAACAAGCCGTCAAATACATCTTGTAAACGGATTGTATCGATTTATTATTTATTTAAATAAATAAATGTTCATCGATTTTAATTCGTTTTCGAACAATCAATTCGAAACAGCATTATTTCACGCGGGTTCGAATATAGAACTAGAGAGATGATTTTTTTTTGCATTATTTGAAATTGCAATGCAAAAGTTTTTAAATATAACTCAATATTATTCAAATTCTTTTTTCAACTTTGTGTTTTTTCCACAAACTTTTATGTTAAGTCTCGTAGCGTCACAAACGCTACTATAAGATTATGCCGTATACGTCACTTCCGGCCTCTTTATCATTCAACGGAAGTAACGGGCGTCACAGTGCTTTAAGTATTTTCTTCTTTTCGAATTCTATTATATGAGGTACTTTGCTCCACTGTCGTATTTTCACCCACCATCTGTATCCGTTTAGAGGCCGGAGCGGTATCGAGTCTTTGTAGGGACTGGGCTCCGTTAACTTGGAACCTTATTTAAGGAATTTATGTATTTTTTCGTTTTAAGCACATACCCATACGTACATACAATCATACATATATATATATATATATACATATATATATATATATATATATATATATATCTTTATATATAAATATATATTTTTATATATATATATATATATATATATATATATATATATATATATATATATATATATATATATTAGGTTGGTGCAAAAATAAAGACGATTTCTATCATTTTAAATTTGGCGACGATTTTTCTAGTTACCGTCATCTTTTGTTATAGTCATGTGATACATCATTGTAAACAATGAAACTAGCACTACTGATTTCAAATTATGCCTATTGTTTTAATTCTTTAGTATTATATATAATCTCTTAAATTAATTATGGAAAAAAAGAAAATTTGTGCGATTTTGCTGTATGAGTTTCAATTGGAACGTAAAGCAACAGAAACTGATATTTTTATACTATTTTTCAAAACGCATCATTCTCTTAACTTGGACAAACATTTCTTTTTAAATTCTTTAAATTCGAGAATATTTCTCTAATATAATTCAATTTTGAACTTTAGTGAAACAAGAATCTTTGTAGAAAGTTTTTTGAATATGAAACAGTAAAAAATATATTTAATAAATTTAACAGCTTTCTTGTAAAAGAAAGAAAAACAAATAATCTCTTGTTTAATATATGAACTTTTTGATAAAATTATTCAAAATAAATTATTGATTTTAGGTCATTGCTACCTTGTCTTTGTGATATTTTCAATTTTCAAGTACTGACTTATGAATTTGTATTTCACTTATTTCAAATTAAAATAAAACAATATTTTAAAATCATTTTTTATTGATGAAAACGTGCTAAGTTTTTATAAATTTTTACACTTTTTTTAATTATTTCGATTAATGTGACAATTTTTTCATTTTTAAACTTAAATGTTGTTTATATGAAGATCGATTTGTTTTCAGTGGGACGTATTTGAATGTTTATCTTATCTTTAATATTTGAATAAAAAGTAATGCCGTTGGAAGCTATTAAAGCTTATATCACAATCGAAAACCGTTGATAAGACATTTTTATGTGTAAAAGTGTACAAGAATGATATTACGTACCGTGTGAGTTTCAACAAAGTAATAATAACAGTGTCGTTGTAAAAAAAAACTTAAATAGAGACTTCAAGTAAACGGAACCCTCAGTCAAGAATCGACCTTTAGAAATCGCTTCTCGAGACCCACCGCAGAGCGGTAACATCCTGCTACTACAAACACTCCCGGCTTGATGACCCCATATTTTATCGCGCGTTCGGTAAATGGCCTCCGCGATAAATCGCGGTCTACACAGCCTCCGGTCTATGGAGGCGCGCGTTCGTATGTGTGTGTGTGTGTATATATATACGATCACAAGATTCTTTTCAGTCGCCGCGGAATTTCGTCGCGTGATAGATGAACACGCGCCGCCTCGAACCGTACATTTTTTTTATCCGTACGGCTTTCTTCCGTTCGGTACTATTTGCGCCACATGCACACGTTTCGGAGGAACGAAGTGCGCGGCTAGTGGCACTGATACCGTTGGATACGTACTTGAAAAAAATATAGACGTATATGCAGTGTTCGACGTCGACCGGGGGGCTTTATTAGATGCGGATGTGGGATAAATCATCCGGTCGGCTTCAGACGTATACGGAGCTCTGGAAAAAAAACTTTTAGTTTCTTAAAGGTTAAGATCTTGAGACGTGAATGTTAAATGATATAGGTGTCTGGTGAGAAAGTTTAAATGGGATTCGAGCTGGGATAAAAATGATATGAGTAATACTTGTTAAATAGGATTTTATGTAAAAAGTATGACACTGTTCGGTTTGTTTTCAACTTTTTCATTTCAAACGCAGAAGAAAAAATTAATATAAAAACCGAATATATATTCAGAACATTTCGTTGATAGAATATATGGTATATTATTTTTTCCCTGCAGTTTTAGTATTTCAATGGGTGTTTTAATATAACATAATATATATAAAAAAAATGTATAAATATAATAAATATATTACAGAGTATAATTATGAACTTATTTGTAAATATAATTAAAATGAATCATAATCAGCGAAAATCAATATTAAAATTAATATTACATATTTAATTTATATATATATATATAATATAATCAATCTAATCATCTTAGTAAATACTTCTTTGTTTAAAAGTATTGTACCTTTTAGTTTCGTTTTGAAATCTCAGTACTTTTTTTTATCATTTGTTGCACAATTCTTACACTTGTTATTCCAGAATTTTTTTGAAAAATAACATATTTACAAATATTCTACAAGACACATTGGTCTCACATAAACATACACACTCATACATACTTTTATATATATATATATATATATATATGCGTGTGTGTAAAAACAAGTATATATATATTGAATGTATGAGAATAAGAAAAAAAACGTATGTACATTGTATACAACAATACTGTATGTGGAAAATGAAATTGTAAAAATAATATTTCACTTTGATGAAATATCTGTCAGAATTGTATGATAGAAAAAATATAACGTCGACGCTTTTTATGATCCAAACAAGATTAATATCGTTTTGGCATTTTCTTGCCGACTGTTTGAATTTCTATAATGTCATTCTAAAATATATTACATTTGCTCTCATAAGGAAATGCATTAATAAGCTAATGTATAAGTCTGTGTATGTATCGTGTATATATATATATATATATATATATAGATTACAATTCAAAAAAAGAATATCCTGGTAAATAAAATATAAATACTGCAAGAAATTTATAATGAGTAGATAATAATACTTTTTCTTTATTTGTAATAAATTCATTTATTATTTTTTATTGATTGAAGTTTATTCGCTGTTTAATTTATTTTTCATATGATTTGTATAAAAAATAATAAACACTATCTTGTTGTTCCATAATAAAAATAGTTGTAGTATTTATGAAGTATTCATTTATCCGTTTTATTTTTTCTCTAAATGATTTATTTATCAAATCGTTCGGTACGACCGTAGCGTGGTTCGAACAACATCCGGACATTCTCTGCGGTTTAACACTTACATTATTTTGGCATGAACACATATTTCAAAATAATGTTCGGTTTTTATGCTATATGTAACACGTATTCCAGACATTTACTTATAATTGATGTTTATTTAAAGATGTAATATATGTTTTTCAAAAAAAAGTGTGAGGATGTTGTATCTACTTATATTTATATTATTTATTAGATTTGATTTTTATTATCAATCGTTGTTGTAGAAGAACTTTGTTTAAGTTTTGATGCAGTAATAAATATCATTATTGAACAGTATTTTTTAAATGTAAAACCGAAAATTTAGAGTATTCGAAGTTTTCTCGAAATATTTGTTAAATAAATCTTTGCAATTTTTATTTGGTTTTTGATAAAATAATGTCAAATTAATTGAAAAATATTTGTTAAAAATTTTTAGCAACATTTCCCACTTCCCGGATCTAAAGGATTAATAATATACCTTCTGAGTATAAATTGTAGGGACTCTTAGAAAAAATAATTAAATCATATGTTGCATATTTCTCATTTTAGTCTCCTGTCAAAGGTAGATACTAAGTGAGAATTCCAGAAATTCAAATTGTAATAGATTCCAGGTAATGTTTCAATTTTGAACTGAAATCCAGATATTTTTTATAATTTTATGTTTAATCATAAATTATGATTATTTTTACCTAAGAAAAATGGAGCAATTAATCTTGGATACATTTTTCATGCAGGATATTCGCTGAATGATTTAAAAAAGACACGATGGTGTTTTAAACTGTCTTTTTTTATCAATCGAATACATTTCTATCATTGAGCTTTGAACGTTTATTTAAATGAGCAGATATTCTATTTAATATTCGGAGTTTTATAAATATTATTATAATCTTATATACTATTGCAATCAAAAAGTCAGAAAGAAGAATAATTGCAAAATTTAGGTTAGGTAGGTGAGGGTGGGACTTTGAAAGAGATAAATATGGAAACAAAGTATGCAAACTATGTAATGAGCACAATCTCTCTCTCTCTCTCTCTCTCTCTATATATATATATATATATATATATATATATATATACTAAAAGATTGTAAAAGGATGGAACTATGAAGAGAAAGTTTATTTACCAATATTCATCAGATTAAAATTAATGGATTTATGGAATCAGTGACTGTGATGAATTTAGTAAAAATTTAAATCATTTCTTTAAAAAGCTGGAAATTAAAATATAGTTTAAGTATAGAATGTAAGAAATAAATAAATATTCAGATATAGTAGAGTATAATAAGTGAATTATAATTAAAATGTAGTAGAACAGCTATGTTTTATATCTACTAGACATCACATTTGACTTCTATTACTAACCTGTAAAAGTAGTGTAAAACATGACATGTATACAAGATTAACAGAGTGTATATCTCAATAAAGAATATAATAAAAAAATATACTACTGCAGCATTCCTTTAAAGGCCTCAATCGTTTTAATTAATTACATTTTTTACTCCAATTTCAATTTGTTAAAAATAAGAATAACATTTTAATAATCGAAATATATAAAATTTCATTTTCATTAAAATGTCTATTGATTTAATTTCATTTTATTGATCAGAACTATATTTGATTAGAACGTGTAATTTTACAGTAGATTTTAATGAGTATCTTTAAATTTAAAATACTATTAATTAATGAAATTATATATATATATATATATACATATATATATATATATATATATATATATATATATATATATATATGTATTTAATTGTAATCTCAAGTACAATGTATCTGATAATTAAGTTTCCTTTTTGAACGCTGTGTTGTATCTCCTTTAGTGTTCGTTTCGAAGTTCAGAGGTTTGTGGTATTTGAATACAATATTATCTCTATGTATACTTACAATAGTGTCGAGGTGGAAGTTAATTAAATATTTGCACGATTCCCGGGATCCTGATAAATATTCCTATATTCTGTACGTGATTTGTATATTGCTTATATTTATATTATCCGTGAAACGAATATTGATTCTTTGATAAATGTACGTGTTTATTTGAAAGATAAATGTTTATTCAAATGCTCTTCTATTTTAATATAAACATTCGTATGTTTATATATATATATATATATATATATATATATATATATATATATATGTATATATGTGTTGCTTCTTTGTAAAATGATTTATTTTTATCTTGAACAATTGAATGAGAATTGAAAATATGTGAAAACATGTTAAAGATTTAAATCTCAATTTAACCTTATGAAATAAATTATATAATTCAATTTGCTCGAACGTTTTATTGAAATGTTTTTGTCTTTTTATTTTTTATATCCGAATAAGAGGAGTGTTTTGATACTTTCATGTATGTAGATATAAAATATCGAATGCATAAATGTTTAAATGTGTATATTTACAAATTAAAAAAATAAAAGTCGCATAATTTTCAACTAGACTCTTGTTTTTTTTTAAAAAAATATAATTCAAGATATAATTAAGTAAAGATCTACATAAAGATGCTAATTAGTTATTTGACAGGTCTCAGGAGAAAAGGTGGTTCTATTTATGATATAATTAAGTATTCAATTTTTTTTTAAGATTTAATGTTGTTTTTGTCGAGTCTTGAAGAATTTCTGTATTAAATTATAATAATCTTGGGGAAAGGTGCTTTTTGGATTAAAAATGTACTCAATTATACTATATTGTTTTTTTTAAAGCGTTTAGTATATTTTTTGTACAATTACTTTTATAATGTTCTATCATTAAAGTAAGAAAATAAAACTTTGAATTTATTTTTATTTGACAAAATAAAATATTAAAAATATTTGAATTTGTATAAGCTTTTTACAATTTATCTATAAAATTTGTAACAGTTCCATTATGTTTCTATGAGAATATTTTTATTTGTAATGGGAAACAGAAAATAAAAGAATAAGAGAGAAATAAGTCGAGGATAAGATTAAAAATATTTATTATAGAATTTAAGTACAATTGTCTAAGATTTTCTATAAATTCTAATTCCGAGATGTTTAAGCGATTATCATTAATTGTGAATTTTAGATAATTTGTTTTCTTTGATAAGGTACTCTTTTGTTCTTTCAAATAGAGTATAGTAATAAAAATTGAATGATACTAATTGCAACTTGGTTCCTCTACAAGTCTTAGATTAAAAAACAGTTATAAAATATTGAAAATATTCAAAATAGTATATTTAGAAATAATGAAATCTTTGAAATTGATTAAATACAATTGTAGTTATTTATTTTAATATCCTTTCGTTTGAAATTTTGGTTTTTAAATATAAATCTAAATATATCAGCAAAATCTTATCTATTGAAGTTACATCATGTTGAGCGTTATTAAAAAAATTGATAAATTCTTATAGACTGTATGAAATTTTTCAAATAATTCGGTTATATATATATATATATATATATATATATATATATATATATACACGTTGATATATGTGTATGAAAGACGAGAAGTTTTGATCAATGGAATGAAAATACGATAGGGGCTTTGAAGATAAATTTTCCAATATAATGCCCTATTCGGTCTGCCGACTTTATTTTTATTAAAAAATAAAAAAGATAACCTTCGGATTACGGAGTTCAATAACGAACGGTTCTCTTTTTTTCATTGCTTGGTATATATCCGGTGTAATATGAAGACAGGAAGGAAGTGAGGATAGAAAGAATAAGAAAATGTTCACATCAGTGCCGAGAATTTTATTTGTCGAAAAATAAACGAGATAGTCGGCGAACTAGATTACGTGATGGAAAGATAAATTGTGTTTATTTTTTCAATGTTCTTTTTTTGAATGGTATCTTTTTGCCGGCTCTGTAATTATTTATACTTTTATGTCAATAGTAGAATACGTTTTATGGAGAATTTTAGTTGGTTAATGGAAATTCTTTTATGTACTAATGTATTTGGTGATGAAGCTATTTTTATTATAAAATTTATCTATCATGCATCATGTACATCTTTACAATAATTTGTATAGGTACTGACATAGTTAAGTAGCAGTGGATTAAATTCTTATTTTAGTGGTGGTTTTTTTCAATAGTTTTTCAAGTATATGATAAATATTGTGTCAGTTATTCAGAAAATAAATATGAATGTTTAAATTGAATACAATGGAATTAAAAAACAAGTATTCAATTATAAAATTAATTTAATTTAATATATAAATAAAACTTGATAAATTTGAATAAAATACATTACCGAAAGTATGTTTTCAATTTTTAGCAAGAACAGGCACATAGATAATTGTTGATTAAAGTGAAGAAATGGAACAATTTTTTTTTTGCAATTATAACATCCTTATCCGTTAATTAGTGAAATTATTCAAGTGTCTTAGTCTTTCTACATTTCACTTTATTTTTTTGACTGACTATTTCTTAAAATATTTTTATCTAGTTTCCATTTACAACAAATATATAATTTAGTTTAAAATATAATATTAATCAGAAACTCTATAGAGTATTTAATAAGTTGTTACTATTTATTTTTATTATTTTAAATATAGAATTTTCTTAATTATACATTAAACGAGTTTAATAGAAATAAAATGTAAAAAAACACTTTCTTTTACTTGTGTTATAACATTAAGATTTCACTTTAGATATTTAAACTGATACAATTAACTAATTAGACAAACAATCCTTTAATTATTTATTGAGTGAAAAAAAATACATAGAATTAAAGATGATTATGTATTTTTTTTTCTGTTTTTAATACAATCGATCTTGTTTTTATTTCCAGAACTTTGAATCGAGTGTGAAAATGAATGAAACAGATCGAGAAACACCATCCTCAGGCCTCTCGTGCTGTCTCTGTCTCCCTGCGGTGTTACGAAGAAGACGACGTCCTGCACCCACGACGGCAAACGCTGGCGGTGCAGCCCTATCGTCGGTATTCGAACCCCCACCTCATGCGCCTCTCGACCCGGCGGCGATTGCGCGCGCCCCCGCCACCACAACCTTACACGTGGCTGACACGTGCTGCAGAAAGCTGCTGCGACATAACGGCCATCCAAGCAAGGTAACACACATACACATACTCATATATATATATATATATATATATATATATATATATTCATATATCAGTAATCGTTATTAATTAATATTAAGAACAAAGCTTTGTGAATAACGTTTCTGTAAACTAGATGTTGAGTTTCTGTTTACATTGAATGTATTTCGATAATATATCATTAACGGATTTTCAATAATTGATAACATCTCTTGAGAATCGACCTAATTTCAGAACTACTTAATCATCATTACAATTAGTTTACGTAACCGATGAAAAGGAAATAACTAACAAAGTGACATGGGTTTAATTTTAATTAAATTGTAATCGATTTCAATTTGAATACACGGTTCCTGTAAACGGTCGTACGAAATATATTTTCTTGATTGTTGTTGGGCGGTACTGTACTGTTAAGATCGGCAAGGAAATTTACGTTTAGAGAAAGGAGGAGTAACATACACTAATAGTTCGTTTACATGATATAAAGTGAAGCATAGATTTTATGATGGAAATAAATTTGAATGTTGTAAACTGAGTATTAACTGATGTTAGAGATATAAAAAAAAAACTTATAAATTGTTTCACTTTCATGCAGTTCATAATTTATTAAAGAGGATATGCGAGCAGCTTAAGACGTAAGTGTCCGCATGTCGAAGATCAAACGCGAATACATTTTGAACCACTGGATACTTTTTGAATATTTTTTTAAATTTATGTTCAGCAAAGATGTCTACAAAAGACTATAAACTTTTGTTCGATTTTTTTTGCGGCTGACGCAAAAAAAGTTTCAGTTTAAGATTTGAGTGTCCACATTTTATGATTTGGGTCAGGATAACTTTCGAGTCTTTGGATTTTTTCTAAATATTTTTTAAAGTTGATTTTAACAAAGAAGTCTCTGCAAATGATCAAGTACTTTAATAAATTTTCTAAAAAAAATATTTCTACATTTTTAACAAAATTTCAAATTTGGTACTGTTTAAATGCAGAGAACTTAATTTCGCATATTAAAAAAGAAACAATAAAATTCATTCACTGTTTTTTTATGTATTTCTTGAATTTTTCAATTTGTAGAAAGTTTATGTTAAGGGTTGGCTAAGTGAAATGCAGTGTCATGTATAAAAAAGCGAACATTTCCGACATATCCTTTTGTTTGAGTTTAACTAAAAAGTTAAGGCATCCGAGGCAGTTAGAACCATTCTTGCGACGTTTAGGCTGAGAACGCCATCGGTGAAAATACGGTGCAAAGATGTTTTTTTCGTTTTAAAGAGTGCCATTTTGACATGAATGATTCAGGAAGACCATCCGACTTTGATGAAGGCCGTTTAAATACTTCATGGCACGATGATTCACGTCAATTAATACTTCTGAGGTTTATTGCCAACAACTCCGTTTTCCCTAGCCCGAAATTCAATAAAAACGACATCAAGTGATTTTGCATCATGATAATGCCCGTCCACATTTTGCTAACGTTACAAAAGTGGCTATTTGAGAACTTGGTTGGGATGTTCTTCCACATCCGCCCTATTCTCTTTATCTTTTTCCATTCGATTTTCATCTTTTTCGCTCTCTATCTAACAATCTCTGAGGAATTTTCTTTAATAACGATGCCGCTCTTCAAAATTGGTTTGACGACTTCTTCACCTACAAACTGTTGAATTTCTTCAGGCGTGGAATAAAAAACTGCCAGAACGTTGAGATGCAATCATAAACAATAAAGGAGAATGTATTATTGATTAGTTTATGTATTTTGTTTATTTAAAAAATAAATTTTAAATTTAATAAAAACCCTACGAACTTATGCATCAACCTATATATATATATATATATTATAGAGCATAAAAATATAGGAAATTTTAAATAGAATCAATGATAATGGATTGTCTAGCAGATAAAACTGAAAAAACAAAATGAAAAGTATATCTTAGTATGACGATGAAAGTGAAATATAAATTTAGAAACATTGTATACGTTTTGTCTCTGATAAGTGTCGGAAAAGTCAACTAGCACGGATCAACAGTACGTCTTTAACACTTTAATAACATCAGAGATTTATATAGTTCTGTTTTTGAAGAGGAATTTAAACGTAATCTTACAGCACGTCACCACAAACAAACGTTTTACTTTGTCAACGGTAAGAAAAAACTTATATCCTCGTTGTAAAGAACCATAAATTCTCTTATCCGCTATGACGTATCCCTACGTTATTAAGTGAAATATAAGGACAAACTGTCATGTCTAAGAAGTTCTATATAACGTTGGAAAAATTTATCCTGTATAATTTTTATATGTGAAAATGGCGTTTACAAAATTTCGTACATTCTTTTATTCAATATATATATATATATATATATATATATATATATATATATATATATATATATATGTAAATAATACTTGATTAGTTTGTAGAGTAGTTGTTAAATTAAAATATTTTTTTACCAGTAAATATATGATAAAAATTAATGATTAGTAAAAAATATTTACACTGTTAGAAACGTATATTTTTTACAATTTATTTTAGAAAAATCGGGCTGTTTTTCAGTTACTCACAAAACTACATTTGATAATGAAACTAATTTATTTGAAATCCGTCTGTTCAACTAAAAAACTTATCAACGCACTAGTGTTTTTTTTTTGTACCAATGATTTACGATAAAACATGAATGTAATCAAACTTAGTTCGACTGGAAACGCGACAAAAACGTTTTGATATAGTTAAATATACATTAAGAAGCCCTGAAACTGAATACTGTAACGATATCGATATATAAAAAAGTTGAAACGATTACAATTTTGTCAAGATTCCGATTCACATGGCACGTGTACGTAGTAACGACTTCATTAAATCTTTATAACAGTGATTAAACAACATGCATGACGACAAATTGGACAAGCTATTATCCTCACGTGTCTTCCTTAAAACGAGCAACTTGAAATATGTTATCTTATAACTGAGCATGTATTTTAAATAATAAAACATCCTAAATGAGTCACAGCGGTACACGCTGACACGTTAAAACTTTTAGAAAACACCAGAAAAACGCCTATGTATGAAATATAAATCAGAATGTGTGATTATATGCAAACATTTTAACATGGTTTATGTGTTTTGCTTTTAGACGAAAGTATAGTGAAATGGTTTTATAGTAGAAGGTGAATAAAATATTCAAATAGAACGTATTTAAATATTTAGCATTTTGATCGTTGAATAGTTTTTTTTTAATAATTATATTAAATCAGTTTAATTTTTAATTGTATATAAATTTGAATATACTCCAATTAAGCAAATAAAATCAACAAGTATTTTTTTTCTGATAGTTCTTACTTAGTTTTTAACCTTTAGATATAAAATCAATAATATATTTATTCATGTTATATTTCAACCTTGAAACTAATCTTCCACTTTTGTTTTATATAAACTTTTTCGTCTTATGACATCTGCGGGCAGATAGTTTGAACTCATTGTGAGTTCAAACTGTCTGCCTGCAGATGTTCGTCGAAACTCTTTGCAGAAAACAATAACTCATAGTAGTTCCAAGGATTCACATAGAATAACCATTAATAACGGGTACACAGGAAGACAATAATAACAATTAATTTATTATTTCCTTTACTGAACATCCTGTTCTTTTTTAATCAAAAATAATACATTTCATGTAATTTTTTGAATTTCTTATACATTGGTTAAAGTATAATCTCTTTCATGATTTATTGAGTTGATCAAAAAGTAATTGTATTTTTTTTCTATGTAAATGAAAGGCGAATTTTTCATGGGAAACAAAAACTTTATTCAACAATGTATTGGCAATTTTTTTGATTTACCTTTTACCATCTTGTAGACAAGTTCATGATTCCGCGATCGAAAAAGTTCTTATCTTTTTCAGCAAAAAAACAGTTCCAAGAACGATTTGATATCCTCATCAGCAGTGAAGGTTTTACCATTCAAGGCGTTTTACAAACAACGAAACACATGGTATTCTGATGAATATGGTCTGACGAATATGGTGGATGTGATAACACATCCTATGCAAGCTGCAACGATTTTTGACGAGTGACCAAACTTATATGTGGTCTAGCGTTATCATAGTGAAACACAAAATCTTTGTGATTCACTAATTCTGAACGTTTCTGTTTGATGGAATCATTTAATTAATCCAGTTGACGACAGTACATGTCCAAATTAATATCTTTGATTCTTTGGAAGCAGCTCAAAATAAACAATACCTTTGAAATTCCACCAGACTGGTAGCATAACCTTCCTTTGGTAAAGTTCTGTTTTTAAAGTGCTTTGAGTAGGTTCATCACATTTGTTCCACGATATTTTTCATTCGAAGTTGTTGTAAACGATCCATTTTTCATTGCTTGTTATCATATGTTTCAAAAATGAACCGTTTTCTTCAAATTTCAAGAGAGAATCGCAGATGTCAATACGATTAGTGAAATTAATTTCTTTAAGCTCGTGCGGTACCCAAATATCGACCTTATTAATTAATAAGGTCCAATCAGCGTTTAACGAAAGGAGAGACTTCTAATAATCTTAATATATTCGAAATCGAATGTTGAAAATCATTTAAAACAACTTTTTAAATGATTTTCAACGTTCGATTTCGATATATTAAGATTCTTAGAAGTCTCTCCTTTCGTTAAACGCTGATTAGATTTGATCAATGCCTTTAGTTTGCCATTATCAACTTTGATTAGCCTTCATGAGCGTGGTGCATCTTTAACATAAAAATCTCCGGACTGAAATTTAGCATATCAATTCTAACACTGCCGTAGTTTTAAAGCATCTTCGCCATACACATCACATAAGTTTTTATGAGCTTGCACAGCGTTTTTTCCTTTTCGGAAGTAATACAGCAAAATATGACGAAAATATTATTTTTTATTTTCCATTTTGAAATCGACGGCGAACAAACAATTGTTAACGAAATCGTGCGCTTTCTTTTTCTAAAAATAAGCTTGAACTGTTAGCTATCAAGTTACATAATTAATTTGTGGATTAGAATGAAGTTAATTATATTTGAAGACATGTAAGTGCATTTCTTCGAAAAAAAACACAACTACTTTTTGATCAATTTAATACAGTACAAAATATTCAATTGTAATACCTGTTTTGATTCTTTTTATTATTTCAAACAATAACATATATTTTGAGAAATGAATGAGAATGTATTATTCTTTGAGAAATTGTAAAGACAAGACTAATAATATGAATGGGGAATAATGAAAGATATGTAAATAGATAATCAATTTGTGTAATTCAGAAAAAATAAACATAAAGGAATATAAAGGAATGTAGAAACAAATATGTAGTTGATAAATATTCTAATGTCATAAATCGAATATAATTAAAGTCGAAATATCCATGTATATATATATATATATATATATATATATATATATATATATATAACAGAAAAATGTTTGAAGTAATAAAAAAGGATATGTTGGGTATGAAAGGAAGTCAGTTAAGTATAAGTTTTGTAATAAGTGCTTAATTACTGACATATTTATTTGTAAAAAGTTGAGAAAAGAATTATTACTTTGAAATGTAATGTAAATATAAATCATTAGCTCTCAGAGTATATCGAATGAATGATTGAATAATAATAAAAGAATTATTCAGTTTAAAGAAATAAGAAAAGAGAATTCGAGAAAACAGTTTTTATGATCAGAGTGAAAATATTTTTGTATTTTGAATGAAATGATGTGAATTGTAAGGAATGCGAGAATGAAAATTATTTTGAATTGAAGCAGTTATTGTGTGGTAACAATTTATTCCAGTGGAGTGTTTTTGAAATTGATATCACAATTTACCATTAGTCGCCGAGATTACAACGAATGGAGTTATAAGTTAAGTAATGTTTTACAAATTTAAAGTTTTGTAAAATGAATATTTTTAACAAAAATACATCGGTGAGAATAGATTGATTTTAAAATTGTTTGATGAACTTCTATTTGAAATGTATAAGATAAAAATACAAATATATTAAAAAAAATGTAAATATATACATATATAAAATATTCAAGCAGTTAGTTCTCTTTATACTTCAATGAAGGGTAGTAAAATTGAATAAAATGTAATCAATTTTTATCATACAAGTAAAAAAATGTCGATATTCGATTGACATAATACACGAAAACAAGTCTAATGTGCAACATTTGGAATAAAAAAAACCTACGCTTGTACGTTTGTTGTATCGTGGAGTATACAAAAAGGTGCGAGGGTACGAATGTTCGAAGATTTAAAGTGAAAAAAGTCTCCATGTGAAGAACGAATCGGCTTACACGACTGTTTTCGATTTGAAAGCCGAGTAGAAATTTCTTTCACGGCCGTAATAACGGCGCGTGGTACGATGGTACGTCCTGGAAAAATGGAATAGAAGAAGTAGTAGAAGTGGAACGAAAAAAAGCGAGTTTCTTTCATGCAAACATGATCGGATTTCAATAAATGAAACGAGAACTCTCCAGAATTTTATTTGCGAGATTCTTTCGCTGTATCGTTTTCTTCGAATCTGTTTCGCTTTGCCCTATTTCGAAGCTTTGTGTCGACTTGAAATTCTTATACAATATCGTATTGTGTAAAAATATCGCAAATCGTTATGTGTGTCTATGTGTGTATGTATATATGTTCGTCGATATTAAGACTTTTTCCAGGAAACTCACACAGAATCGACGTTAAGTTAGAATGTGGGTGCGTATTCTTTTACTTAAACATTTTATTTGATGCTCTCAAGCGTCATTTTGAATCAATTTTTGAAATATATTCCTAGAAAAAATTTTAGTAACCTTTCCATTAGCAATATTATATATATATATGTATATATATACATACTTTGAAATATTTGAGATATTACATATTATTAAGCATTCAGGAGTAATAAAGACATCTAATGTTTATTTAAATATTTCTGATACATATATTTATAAAATTTATTTCAATACATTCAATGCAATCTTTTCTAAAATATGGTATATTAATGTAAGCTTTTTTAAATTCTATATAAAATTAATATATATATATATATATATATATATTTACAACAATGATAGAAAATGTATTTTATTTATAAATACAAATACATTAAATATATTTCAGTGTTTCTTTGAAAACATATTTTTTATAAATTGAAAATTAAATCAATTAAAAAAAGTAATTGAAAAATAATAAAATAAAATGTTTGTCTTATTCGTCTCTATATTTAATCCAGATTCATAATGATCAACCATCTAAGCTTTCAATATCGAAAATAGATATATTAATTTTCTTCTATCACTCTTGCTATTTTGCCTTTCGACCTGGAATTCTTATCGCTGTGATTCACACTTGAAATTATTTATATTTTATGTTGAAATTTATTTCTGTTTTTAGAGACAATTAACTTATTGACTTTTGTATATAGAGATCTGCCTCATTGGATACATTCTTTGAAATAAAGTATATCTATCGTTGTATCAATCTATCAACTCTTTTCTATATCTTATTATCTATCTATTTATCTATTTTTTTAGCAATTTTTCTGCTTATCTATCGATCTATCTACATATTTACATACCTATTTATCTATCTACATATCTACTTACGTATCTGCCTATCTATTTATCAATTTTTTACTTATTAATCGACCTTTTTATTTACTTATCTACTCATTAATCTATCTATATACATTTCTATCTTTCAGTGTATCTACCTATGTAATTGTAGATTTTTAATGTATTTAACTATATTTTTAACTGCTATTTTCATTTATATTCAGAATTTTCTGTTTTGATAAATATTTTTCTTATATGCTAGAACTTTTTCGCAGATTTTGTACTGTTGTGTATCAATTAAAAGATACTGTTATGATTCAATGTTAGAGAATAACATATGTATATATATATATATATATATATATATATATATATACATACATATTTGTGTGTATAATGGGTGCTCGCGTATTTGCTAGTAATTACGATGGAATAAAAGGCACGATATAAGGTTAGAAGCAAACTGTGCATTAAATATATTTCAAACATAAGCTTACAAATGTTAATTGCGCCATTATCATCCGACCGCAGGATAATAATTTCCTTCGAGTAAATTAGTAGAAACGTTTTAAATTAAAACGTATCAAGCAAATTAACGTCCAACAAAACTAAACGCGCGTCGTTACACACATTACACTTAATCCGCGAAAATTGCGTATTTCCAAATCGCACGTCTCAGGTGCGGATCGGACTGAACCCGTGACCCGACGTGTACAATTAGCACTCGAATTGCGTATCTTTAACTATCGCGCAGCGTCGTGAATGTAGGACAACGGAACTGCGACCTCCGGCTGCACCTGTGCTTTATTTTCACTAATGAAAACATAAAACAGGTTTCGTTATCCTTAATGAAGACACTTTTCTCTTTGCAGATCCTGCTTTATCCGGAAGAGGGATGGGCGAGGAGCGCGTCCTCCTCCTACTGGACTCTAACGCCGTTCTGGTGGAGCAGAAACAGATACAAGGTGGTCGAAGTTGCCGGTACAAGACGGTAAGTGTGTATTAGCATTAAGAGTGATATATTTTCATGGAAAGTGCATTTTATGTAGCATACAATGGGGTCGTCTGAACCCGTTTTAATTTATGTTTATTTGTACATTTTTTTTTGTAACATCTGTATTACTGAAACTAGGAAATGGTGTCTGTTAAATTTTATGAATATCATTCGTTGGAAACAACACTTGACTTGTGAGAAAACATTTCTCAGTATAATTGAAAATAATAAATAATATAAGTATATATTTATTGATAAAATATTTCACTTATATACGCGTTATATTGATTCTATTTTAATCATATTTACAAAAAAAAATCTACCATATCGACGGAGTATAAGAAAAATGAGGCAAGTCGAAAAATATACTTTTTCTGGAGAAAAATTAAGACTTTTATTTTTTAAAAGTACATTATTTTCACAATCTTGTTATTTTTTTTTAAAAAAAATAATGTTTGTTATTTTTCTGTCCAATACAATGGTTAAAATATTATCTCGGACTAGTTCGTATGTAGACTTTTTTGATACTTTTTAAACTTTAATTTTATATAAATATACATTTGTCCATTAAGTCTATGTATTTTAGTATTTATTTTACAATTGAAAAGGTAACAAAAGGTTTTATTTTATACAGTGAAAATTTATATAAACGTAGTCGAATTTTACAATTCGGTATCTATATACATAGAAGGTACAAAAGTATTAGATGGAACGTGTAGGAAATTCCTTTATTCGGACAATATATTACACACGTTGTGTTGTGGTTGAAAGCGGCCAAGATTAAAGATTCACGACGTGTGTTCGAATGTTCGATTAGATCTCTTTTAGGTTACATATTTGTTATCCTTTTCTTTCTCGTTTGTATATAAAAGAGCTTGACCTAATTTACACCTTACAGATGTTTATTTTCTACTACAGAATCTACTAAATTAGTTTTGGATTTATGAAAATAGGTTGCTTTTAAGCTAATTTCATTTAAAGAAAATACTTTTGAGTGAGAAGTTTGTTACAAAATTTAAACACAATTTTATATTAATAGAAATATTTCAGATACTTTTCTACATTTTCATAGTATTTTGATTGTATTAAATCTATTATATATATATATATATATATATATATATATATGAATTTATAAAAAATTAAACATCGGCTAGCACACTTTTTATTTGTATAATTTTTCTAATTTAATTTTTAGTATATGGTTATTATTTCTAAATAAAAAAGAAGAAAGATATTTAATTAAATTCGTACAATGCTGGATATCCGTTAAATAATTTAAATTTATTAGGTTAGTAGGAAAATAATTGGGTTTTTTTTCTGATTTATAACCTTAATTTTTTTTAATGAAAGTGTCATTTCATCGGATTCATGTTAATATCATTTTAAAGTGGATTTTTCGGTCTGTATTTTGATAACATCGAATTTGTTTTTATTATTAATTTTGCTTCAAATTGGGCTATTGAATTAAAGATGAAAAAGAAACTAATAAGAACAAGTTTTTTGTATGATTTAAAAATGGGTAGTAAAGCAGCAAAAACGGTTTCTTAACTAAACTATGCTTTTGGAATGGGTACTATTAAAGAATCTTACGGTGTGATAGTGGTTCTAAAAGTTTTGTGCTGTGAATGAGTCTTGAAGATGAAGAAGGTCACGGGAGTTCTTCTTCAGTGCATTACGACCAACTGAACGCATTAATTGAATCAGAACCACACACAATGCATAAAAATTAGGCATTAATCATCGAATTCTGTATGACTTTTCAAAGTACGATTCTAATTTAACAGAAATCCTAAATTTTAAACAGAATACGATTAAAGAAATGTCGATTGAAGAGAGAAAATCAATTTACTTAAATTTATTTCAATAATTTAAAAGCAGTCTTATAAAGTATATGCAAACTGTTTTATATATTTTATCACAAAAATTATTACAATGTATTTGTAACTTAAAAACAACTTTATAATTTAATGAAATATATTTTCTTCATTTTATAAAAAAAGTATTAGATATTCAGATACATTATGATATTAAAATAATGAAAAGTTTACTTTAGATTTCAATATCGTTTAAGTAAAATACAATTATCTTTTGATATATCTTTTCTTGGAATTCTTTAAGAATTATTTATAAATGATTGATTGAAAAGAATACATGTATTGAAAAGGTTTTTTAAGTCTTATATATATATATATATATATATATATATATATATATAAAATAAAATAAAATTCGAAATCCAATAACTACATAGTACAAGATGCTACAAGAATCGTTTCATCGTTCCATTTCAATCGTATTAAACTTTTCTGAAGCTATATATTATGCAACAAAGTTGATAGTCTAGCTTCTTTCGATATGTTTTTGTTACAAACAAGAAAATGTTATAAAGTTGTATCTGTTCTACTTTATTTTACCTGTTCTGGATATACATATATATATATATATATATATATATATATATATATATATATATATATATATATATATATAAAGCCACAGACTGAGAATTTAAAACAATAATTCATTAACTAAATTTTGAGTTCAAGTGGACTAATTGTTAAAACCGATAAATCTTCTGTTGCGTGCGAATGCAGTAAAGAAAATGCGGCGAAGAAGCTCACGTTAATTTAATAAAACCATTATTGGTGTATTGTGGAAGTATTTTGTATTCATGTTTTATTCAAAGAGTCTGGATGACGTGCGAGGGAGAGCTAAACAATTTGTATTCAATATACTTAATAGACAAAATGACAGTTTGAGTGAATATATTTATAATGAAAATGTGATCATGTCATAAACATGTAAATAGTTAACTGTATAAATTGGTTTTTGGTTTGTGAAAAAATTTTGTTAATTAATGTTTTAATTTTTTTATATTAACGTGAAATATTCCTATTAAATATTTGCTTATTGAAAAATAAATTGATACAAACAAGACTTTATAGCAGTTAAAAAAAGTAATTTTGCTTAGATATAACTATATAAAATTTACTAATATTTGATTATAAATAATAGTGTTTTTTTAAACAAAAAATATCACAGTATCCTCTACAAGTCATCATTTTTAAAATATTTAAATAAGAATTTATTTTATATCTCATATTTCTTATTGAAAGTGTTACAACTACATACAACATTTTTTTAAATATTTTTTTACAAAAATGAATGAATATGAATGATTTTATATTAAAATTTTTTTAAAAAAATATTAAATTAACTCGATAAGAACAAAACGATAATAATTATTTTCATATGAATTTAAAACATCTCATCTCTGTTTCAAAGCTTGTACAAAGTCATACACAAAAACATTTCGTGCGCATATCTTACACCAGCACCGTCTGTTATATTCTTCTTATGGATTCATCCTAAGTCCCGTCGTTGGCTAATCTTTGCGATGACAGCGAATGCGTTTGTCTTTGCTTCTCGACGGGATGTTGTTGTCGCACAGAATACGCTCTCAATTTGTGGAAAGTTTATGTTTGTTATGTTTATGTTTGTTTTAGCGAAACGGCTGTACGAAGCTCTTAGTGTGTCTGATGTTAAGTGTGCATGCCGTTGATAGATAGGTAAATTTTCATATTTTATTGGTAGATTATACATGTCATATATATATGTGTACAGAAAAGCTTTATATTTAAGTACTTTATTTTAATAGAGAATAAAATCGACTGAAATAACTATACCGTGTTGGACAGATTTAGTTATTAGATTGATAGAAAAATAATTATGGTTTATGACCTTCAAATTCATAAACATATCAAGTTTTTTCGATTTTCCTACCTGTAACTCAAAGTTAATTGAATTATTAAAATTTTTGATTTCATTTTTTATTAAAAATGGAATTAAATTAATTCTATTGTTTTTTTTTTGTACTGTTTTATTATTGTTGTCCATATCAAAATAATTATTTTTCTTAAATCCTTATAAAACCAATATTTTTTAATTATTATTATTGTATTTCGACTTATATAAAATATTAGGTTGCTAGAAAAATAATTGCTGTTCATGACATTAGAATTCATATACTTTTTTTTTCTTTTTTGATTTTCCTAGCTGTTGTAAGTCGTTGTTGATGACTAAAGCAGATGATGCGTTAGTCATCCAGAATTGTTGGATGACTAACGCATAACTTTTGTGAAAGCACTTGTATTGTGTGTGCTTCTGATTCAACTAACGCCTTCAGTTGGTCGTTATGAACTGAAGAAGGATGCCTGCGACCTTCTTCATCTTCAAACCTCTCATCCCCAGCATGATATTTTTGGAACCATCATTGCATCATATGTTCCTCAACAGCATCCATACCAAAGGCATCGTTTGGTTTACGAGTAGTTTCTTTTGCTTTATAACCCGTTTTGAACTCATACAAAAAATAATTTATTGCTTCTTTTCCATCTTCAATTTAATAGCCCAATTCGAAGTAAAATTAATAATAAAATCAAAGTCGATATTACCAAAATATAGAACGAAAAATCCACTTTAAAATAATATTAACATGAACACGATGAAATGACACTCTAATTGAAAAAAATAAGGTTAAAAATCATAAAAAAAACCGTAATTATTTTCATATCGACCTAATTGAAAAAAAATATAATTTGTATGAAACAAGAAAGGTCGAAATATATTATTTTATCATTATTTATTGATAATAAAATGTTGAGTGGTTTATAGATCATTAATAAGTCTTTTATTTGTTTTAAAAATGTATGTGTTACAAAATGTAGTATAAAATATACTCAATTAAAATTATTCATAATTATTTTTGCATAAAAAGCGTTTATTAAAATTTTAATAACGTTTATGTAACGAGATATAAGCGAGTCGGGAAAAAAGGAACGATCCTATTCGATTCAGGAAATTACAAACTATGAAGTGTGGAAGAACGGATTTAATATCACGTCGTTACGGTCCTAATTGCAGGCATCGTTAGAACTCAAACAAAAGAGCAATTACCGACCGTGAGATTCGTATGAAATTATATTTGAAAAAAAAAACATTCTCAATTATTCTTGACCTTAATAGGTACTCATTTGAATGTATAATCGTAGTCGTTTCACTGACGATGACTCGTCTAAAACTAAAGAGTTTGTCGTCTACCGAAAACTTGCTGATTAAATTGCAAAGATGCGTGCATTCAATTTCATGGAAGGGAGGCAGAGGATGGATGACAAATACTTTCAACTCGCTATAGATATAACGAAAATAACGTAAAAAAGAACTTGAGGAAAGTTCATTTCTTCTTGGATGTTGTCGCAGATATTCAAGATTGCGTCGTTTACTGAAAGGGTAGTTCTTATGAACGATGTATTTGTACATGCATTTACATACATATTTTCATGTTCGTTCGTATACATATATATTCCTTAATATTTCAGCTTTGAATAATATAAATTTCACGATAAAGTTAGATTTTTTTTATATAAATATTAAAAAAACATACTTGAATAATTAGTGTAAATAACTTTCATTCGATCAACTGTTAGTTCGATTTTTAATTCATTAATATATCTCATTTAAAAACTCAATTCATCGTTAACTAATTGATATTAAAATGAGTATTATTATTTTAACGCAATATCCAGTAATGTAAAACGTAGTTTTAAGCAACAAAAACAAAAATAATCGTAGAACTGAATAAACTGAAAAAAATAATTAAATCGAACCTTTTTTTTCAAACTTATTTCTATTATCTATTTTAATTAACTTCGAAAGTATTTTTCTTCAAAAAACGACTTTTTTTACAGTATTATTTCTTTTATTATATAATAATATGATTAAATTTTAAACAATAAATCAACTATTTGGAAAATAAGATTTGATAATTAAAAATAATTATTTATTTCAGTAAAGTATCTTAAAAAAAGTTTTTTTTGATTTTGAATTATTTCTTTTGAATATATTCATACGTACATTCGTATGTGTATAGGAATATGTTTCTAATTACACCTGACCTTCGATTTAACGGTACTAGAATTGCACGGTTTCGGTTTAACACGGTTGATGGAATGTAGATAAATTCCATTTTTACTGTTTCAATTTAATATGGTCACAGTATTGCTAAAAAATTGTTTTAAAACACTTTCGCGCGATTTAAAAAAGCTCTTTATTTACAATCCTGTGCAAAATATTAAGCAAAAACCACTCTAAAGGATTTCTTGCTTCCTTGTACCCTAACGATATCAGAAACTCTCAACTTAGAGGTTTTTTTTTTCTGAACTGAAGTAACGGTATCGATTCGAAATAACAATAACGCAAATAGTGTTGGCTATAGAATTAATGGCAATAATCATTTATAGAAAATTTTTAATCAGAATATTTGTTACTGCGAGAGAAAAATCTATCGTTAGAGGGCTTGTTTACTAATATTTTCTTTTATGTTAATTTAATGGAATAATTAAAACATTATTTTAACAGAAAACCAATTTAATATCCAATATATATTCTTCTTTTTTTAAATACAACGAAAATCAACACCATAGATAGTCTTTTCTTCTTATGAACGAATCGTCCATTTTCCTTTTAATTTAATCAAACAGATTGTTCGAAATAAAATAACGAATCCGAAACAAATCTAAATAAATGTAAATCTGTAATCGTTCAAGAAGCGTTACATTTATAAGAGACAAACAGTATAAATCCGTTTACGTATAAACCGTTTCAATGAATTTCATCATATATTATTATGTTTTAAAGACGATGCTACAGTAAATATCTCTGTCTAGAACTATGTAAGTATTTACACGAGCAGAGTAGTATAAGGCAGCCTCATCCAATTAAAAGTGTGTGACACGAGAAGAAGTAGGAGGCGAGTTCAGAATCACTAATTACTTCACAGAAACTTCTGCAATGCTGTGCTCGCCGTGTACATAAGACACATAGACAGATACGAGATGCCACTCTGGTCGTACCCACTAACAGGGATGATCAATGTCAACGTTTATATATATATATATAAAGTTTAAATGAATTTGTTTTTAAAATATTTTATCTTTCAAGTTTATTATTTAAAATTTTGTCATTGTTCCTCTTTGGACTGATACACATTTTATTATTTTAAAAAACTTATAATTTTGATCGAAATTCTATACTTGTAAAATAGAAAATGTATATAAACTCGAAATAGTATCGAGTAATTTAAAAAATAAATAATTCGTTTTAGAAATTCCAAAGATTATTTGTAATCAAACACATTATGATGTTTATATTTTAATTAG
Organism: Acanthacorydalis orientalis; assembly: GCA_034766995.1. Lineage (NCBI taxonomy): Eukaryota > Metazoa > Arthropoda > Insecta > Megaloptera > Corydalidae > Acanthacorydalis > Acanthacorydalis orientalis. The sequence continues at coordinate 44,561,365 of CM068317.1, forward strand.
TAATTAGAAAATAAGAATAATATAGTCTATGAAATAAAGATAAAATATTTTATATTAGTTCAGATGCTAAAAAGTATACAAAGAATTTTTTATGGACAAAAAAGTACATAAATTAAATTTCTTTTAAAGATATATCCTCACTCATATATAACCATTTATGTTCACAAAGATAGTATTTTTTATATGCTATTTAGCATGTGTTTATGTAAAATAAATAAATATAAACAGTTCTGTAAATAGATAATGTTGTGAAGTAGAAACATGTTTAAAATGTGTGTTTTGTACAACTGGTATTATTAGATTGGTAGGAAAATAATTACGTTTTTTTTCTGAATACTTACCTTAATTTCTTTCAATGAAAGTGCCATTTCATCGAATTTATATTAATATCATTTTAAAGTGTATAATTTGGGTCTGTATTTTGGTAACATCTACTTTGGTATTATTATTAATTTTGCTTCAAATTGGGCTATTGAATTGAAGATGTAAAAGAAGCAAATAAGAGAATTTTTTTATGAGTTCAAAACGGGTAGTAAAGTAGTAGAAACTGCTCGTAAACTGAACGATGCTTTTGATATGCGTACTGTTAACCCTTAAACTACACACTAACTGTATGAAACATACGAAACACACTGTTGTTGGGGTCACTTTAACTCCACGTGTAGTTTAAAGGTTAAGGAACGTACGGTACAATGGCGATTCTAAAAAATTCGTGCTGAGAACGAGAGCTTTGAAGATGAAGAAGATCGAGGACGTTCTTCTTCACTTCATAACGATCAACTGAAGACGTTAGAACCACTCTCAACAATTCGACAGCTTACAAGAATATTAGACGTTAGTCATCCAACAGTTCTGGACCACTTTAAACAGCTAGGAAAATCAAAAAAGCTTGACATGAATATGAATTTGAAGATCATAAACTGCAATTATTTTTCTACCAAAATAATAATAAATGATTATGTTTACTACTATTTCAATGAATTCAGTGAAATGATTTCAAGTGAATAGTTTAGAAGAAAGAAGAAAATTACAATTTAGTTTGTATATTTAAATTGTTTGTGTGGTATTTAGTAAAGGATGAATTTAATCAAAGAACAATATTTCCTTTACTCAATGAAAAAAATTGAATAAATTAATGAAAAAAAAAATTGAATGAAAATAAATTGAGAGGATTTGAACTGGATTGAATTATTATATATTGAAATCATTGTTTTCTTCAGTAAAAACATTTAAAACTTAATTGAAGAGAAGACTCAGTAAAAATTAAAACCTTATCCCACTATTCAAGTCTTATACATTTATTTATTATTATAAGTAAATGTCTTCTTTATTATTATTATTAATATTAATTACTAATCCTTATAAAACATGTTTTAAGGGATATTGAAATAAAATTGACTCTTATGAATATTCAAGACTTTCAATTCATGCAAATACAAGAAAATAACTTGAAGTAACCTTAACATTATCTTTGACTATTAAGTAAAAAGAAAATAATATTTTGTTATGACAAATGTCGATTTGTTTTGTTCTCTTGTGATATTTTTTTTTGAAATGAATACCTTTTTTTACTCGAGTTGAATTTTATTTTAAAATAGATATTGTTTCGATTTAAAAGATTGATTGAAATGTTTTAAATTCTCATAGATATATTTTTCAAATAAATATTTTCAATTTTTGATGATGCAACGTTTATTTAAGGTGTTCAAAAGAAACTATTGAAATGAATCATAAATATTAATTTTGGAGAAAGTGTTTTTCGACTTAAACGTTTTTCCACTCTATTTTAAACATACTAAAAGCATAGTAGTGTATAAAAACTTAAAATAATCTCAATCCGTTCATATAATTCCAAGATTCGAATCTAAACATAAAACCGTATTACTGCGAACCCCTGAAAGTCTTACTTAAAGTATTTCAGCGAGTGAATTTCTGCAATGCCTTGAATGACAAGCGGGCGTTGCAAAGTGTTCATTCTTCTCCTTTATCATCATCCCATTCTTATCCTTTGAATCCGCGAGAAACATGTTATTTTCTACAGATTGACGCTATGTACGTAGCGACTAAGATTCATTCGTGTAACTTGTTTAAGCTCTCGGCGATTACTCTATTTTTAGATAAAGCTCGTTTCTGTATGGTACAGTGATTATCATGGTTTTAAGTGTGCTTTATTATGGGCTAATTTCGTGTACGTATTCTAAATTAGATATGAATTTCATATGAAGTACACGGTTTACATTAAAACTATAAATCAATTTGGGAAGAAGTTTAATATGAAATATAGATATGTTGTAATTATTAAAAATGACTATTTAATCATTAATGTTGTACAAAATGATATTATCTATTCTTGTATTTTATTAGTAACCTTTTGATATCATATTAAAGGCTATACATTTTCCTACAATGACCTTAATAGTTAATAAATCTTGTAGAAAATAATGTTATTGAACTAATTTCTATTAAATAATAAAATTAGCTTCGTAATATTCTAAAAATATTAACTAATTTTTTTATTGTCAGCTTAATATTATCAGTTTGCAACAATAGTATTAATAAGAGTGATATATATATATATATATATATATATATATATATATATAAATTAAAATTTTTTCTCATCGTTTTAAAGCAGTTGGCATTACCTCACAAGACAGCAATGAATATGATGGCGTCCGAAAAACAGCATATTTGAAACTGCATCCTTTTCGCATTCCAGTTAAAAAAAATGCTACCGAAGTCTCTGGAATGGATTGTTCAACTTTTAGAGAAGGTGCTGTGATGTATAAAACATGCAAAAAATGTTAAAATAGTGGAAGAGGTTCGAAAATGCATTACAACTTCATCGAATCAAAGACCCCATCTTTTTTTCAATAAGGGATTCGTCAGTTACTTGACAGATAGTATAAACTTATACAAAATGATGGGGGATATTTTTCTGATTGAAATCTCTTCCGTTTTTTTCCTAAATAGTCATTTTCTATAAAAAAAGGCATCGAGATAATTTGTACAACTAGTATATTCACATTATTTAGTATAAAGTTTTATCAGTATTTTTATACCAAATACTGTTTAAAAGCCGAAATAAATTTCGAAAAGCAATGCGATTTCGAAATCGATTGACCTTAGGATATACGTTTATAGTAAACCAGGAACATATTTTGCGTAAACAGTACGAACAGAGTCAATCGAGGTAAACATACGAAACGTTTCAGAGTTTATAGTACTCGACCTTACACTGCACAGACTTGATAGCACTACGGACGTTTATTTCTTTTCTCTCCCTTTTTTATTAGCCGTTCTATAAATACTGGCTCTTCAGTGAGCTCAGTTGGATCAGAAAGGTCTGTGTGTATGAAATAAATAGGATATGTTCTGTTCTTTCAATGGAATGAATTTTCAGAGACGCATAGTAAAATTAAAATAGAATGTAAATTATATATAAATGTATGTACATGTGTACAGATATAAATACATGAATGTTTATATGAATACATAAATAATATCCAATCTACTTTAAAGTGCACACATAATCATGCGTTTATATCTAAACTCGTATATAAAAAATAAATTACAAAACTCATATAGCGTGCAAAAGTATATCGCGGATTACAAAATGTTATTACAACTAACACATATGCGAATTTGCTCACGAGGGAATAAAATTGTATAACACAAGTATATTTGCTCGTATCTATGTAGGTAAATCGAGATGCCACAAACATATATTTACACGAGTCATATACGGTATACACTCGCATATATATTACATACACACAATTATAAGCACACGTGTGGGTGTGTGTGTGTATGTATGTACACTTTCAGTTCTATGTGCGCGTATATATGCGAGTAATATGCTTGGAATTCAAAATAATTTTCCATTACAGTTCATGCATTTTCAACTATCGTGGGTGCACTGAACGTAAACGGTTATTCGAAATAAATTTTCCTTGTCGGCGTCTTTTTTTTATTGAATCATCCTATAATGTTAGAACGACGCCACGGGATGTGCAGCCATGAACCACCCTCAGCTTTCACATATATTTCAATCTGTAGAAACCTGCTACGTTTCGGTACTTAACCTACGAATATAGAAGAGTCTTTTTCGCTGTTAGACGAAGCCTTTGGTTTACGCGAATTCGATTAGATCCACTATCGATTTTATAGAAGATTCTCGATAGGAGTCTATCACCGTTTTAACGATAAGATATATTTTTTTCTTGCGCCTGTGTCACGGCATAAATGTTTGATACGTGTCAGTGAATATCGAGAAAAAATATTGAAACGTATTTCGTCGAAAGAAAAATATTAATGATTATTTCTGTAAGGAATAATATTTGATAGTTTTATTTCCACTTTATTTAATGATTTCAATGTTAAACTGATTTTTTCCGTTTTATTTTACGATTAAAAAATAAATGATCAATAAATATGCAGTACAAGTTCATAAACTAATCAAATAATTTTTATAGATGCAAAATTTATTTTCAAATAAAAAAACGTAGTTTCTACATAGTTTTCTAAATACAATACATATATTTTTTACATTTTTTTTGAGATTATTTATTATTATAAATTTGATTTTGAATAATATATCTATTGATTTAAAATGTAAACTAATAGTATCTTTATTTAATATATTTTTATAAATTCATAAACTAATCGGATAATTTTCACAGCTGCAAATTTATTTCCAAATAAAAAACGTAGTTTTTACATAGTTTTCTAAATACAATAAATATATTTTTTTTTTGTTTTCGAGAATATTTATAATAATTTATTATTATAAATTCGATTTTGAATAATATATCTATTGATCTAAGATGTAAATTAATAGTATCGTTATTTAATATATTTTTATAAATTCATAAACTAATCGAATAATTTTTATAGCTGCAAAATTTATTCCCAAATAAAAAAATGTAGTTTCTACATAGTTTTCTAAATATAATACATATATTTTTTTGCAATGTTTTTGAGAATATGTATAATTTATTATTATAAATCCGATTTTGAATAATATATCTATTGATCTAAGAAATAAATTAATAATATATTTATTTTATTGTTTTTGAAATATAACGAGTAGAAATTAATTTGGTAACTTTAAATTGAATCAATCGTAACTGTGTTTTAAATTAAAATATTTTCTAGTCATTTTAGAATTTTTTAATTGTCATCCTTAACATTTAAAAACATATACCTTGGCCAAGCAGTTGGTATAATCTTACAAAATATTATGTTGGTAGGAAAATAATTGTGAATTTGATTTCCGAATTCCAATTTTCTAATTTTTTTCAATAAAAGTGTCATTTCATTGTGTTCAAGTTAATATCATTTTAAAATGCGTTTTGACTTCATCGACTCATAGTTGACATCTTTTTTTCGACAAGTGATTCCTCAGTTACCCAACAAATGGAATAAAGTTATACAAAATAATAGAGAATATTTTGAGGAGCAAAATATATTCATTTTTCCGTAAATATTCATTTTATATAAAAAAATGCACCGAATTAATTTGTACAACTAATATACTAAATAACGACTGCATCATAAGTAGATCAAGATATAAAAATATATTAATTTTAATTTTGTTAAATTTTAATCAAGTCGAAAATTAAAATTCATTATTAATATTTATTTTCAATCATAAAACTGTTTTCAATTTTATTAATTATTAATGAAAAAATAATAATTACAAATAACGTCTTTTTATAATTAAGGAATTAAAGCTTTACTCTGTGGTTAGTTTTTTGATTGTTATAGTTGGAATATTTTCATTAAGGATTATTTTACCTTTTCAACACTTATTTCAAAACTATTTTTTCTAATATTTATAAATAAATAAACATAGTAGCGATATTGATTGCATTTTTGTAACACAAATGAATTTTATACGAGTTTAAACTTAAATGATATGAAAATCTTGTTGCAAAATCGATCGAAACACACACAAAAAATTTTTTTTCTACATCTGTGTCATTTTCCACTTACATCTTTTACACCGTCCGCGTGTACTTTTGTTTGAATTGGTACCACAGATGGTACGCGACCATAGTAAGCCGATCACAAATCACATAAGGCGATCACAAATCATATTTATGAGTATTCGTCGGCTAAGAGTTCAATACGAACAGAAAATATGCTATTTGAAAAAAAATCATTTAACTGTTGAAGCATATTCGTACGGCATAAACGGCAGATAGAATGTTTTTGACACTTCACACAATGCATCCGTTTTGAGATTTAGTGACTTGTATTTAATCGGATGTGTTTTTATTTCGGTTTAGATGATGTCAGAAATATGAGATTTGTATTCGTTCGCATTGATGAAAAAGAATACAAATTAATTCTATTCGGAAATATTTTAACACCGTATTCTTTTTTTTGAATTTAATAATTTATTAGAATTATGTTTATAATGAATAATGATCTTTTTTTATTTATTCTCTTCTTAAATTCAATCTTGAAAATTACATAGAAGAAAACACTAAATTTAAATTCCAAATATAAAGTTTATTTCAAACTCGTGTCCATCATGTCTTAGAAGACTTGTTAAAAATTAGATTACTACGTTACATATATATATATATATATATATATATATATATATATATATATATATATATATAGTTATTTAAATTATTAACTGGGTACCAAGGAATATAAAAAGATTAAGAAAGAAACCAATGAATAGTTGGGATAAGGAAATTATTTTTTTTAATTAGAAATCAGTGGAAAAGAGAGGCATTCAATCGTACAAAATGGAAAATCATGGAAGAGGCCTTTTATCCAGCAGTGGATTGACAGAGGCTGATGATGATGATGATTATAGTTATTTCATTAGAACTGTTGCAGTCAGCCTTTACATTTTTTTATACTAAAAAATAACGTTTTGAGAGTGGTTACAACGATTCTAATGAAAAAATAATGAATATAATAATAAATAATAGGCACATAGAAAGAAAAACAATACAGATACACAGTTTTATATCAGACATAAATAAAAACCATTAATTCTTAAGAAGTTATATTAACAGGTAAAAGGACAAAAAAATCTTATTAAAAAATTAACAAAATCGTATATTTCTCTCCAAAAAATATAAATTTAAAGAAAAGAAAACGAATTTAAAGAAACTTAATGCCTTTTTAATACAGAAAATATTCTTCTCTATTGTCAAACCAGACAATAAAAATATCAACTTTTACATTGATTAAAATATAACTAAAATTAGATTTATTTGAAGCATATTAGTTTAATTTCAGTATCATAGAATAATTCTTTTGAAAATATCATATGTATGTTTCATCATTTGAAATACTTTATATATTACGAGGGTTTAATTAAAATTTTATTTTTTAATAACTTTTTCTTACAGTTTTTAACCAAATTAAAAACAGAAATATCTGTTTATTGCTATGAGATCTTCTTTAGAACCAATTATGGAATATAAAACTTTTCTGGTAGTGACTACTATTTTATAATCATTTTTGAAAACAATTTTTTCCAAAAAACGGTATTTAAATTGCTTTTTTAACATACTTATCGAACGACCCTCGTATAATATAATTGGATGTAAATTTTGTAAAATGTAACTAATTACAATGTATTTTATAAAAGATCTTTGGCAGTGTAACACTGATCTAATAAACATATTTATTTATTTGTAAAAGTCTTAAATTAGCTTTTTGAAAACTCAATTCTGCAGTAGCTATTTTGTTAACTGGAAAACGAGGGTCAAAAATTCCTGGAAGAAAAGATACGTAATTTAATGTTGGTTCAATACAACTGAATGATGTTTTTGTTGGTTGAAATATTTAATAACTGTCTTTAAAGCATTTTCATTTCTTTTAGATGTTCTAAAATATGAAATTAAAAACGTATTTTATTTTCATTTCTTCTTGTCGTCTATCTATCTCTCCCTCTATCGCTCTCTCTCTCTCTATATATGTACGTACATATTCGTGTATAAGAAAGGGTAATAGTAGATATATGTATGTATGAGCGCTACGACAGCTTACACGTTTACGTCGTGTCTGCAAAAATTCGAGCAGATGAAGAGGAATGACGCGAACACCCGTTTGTCTTTATGAATACCATGAAATTTTCACGGTGACATCTCGTGCGACAGAACAGGTATTCGGAAAATTTTATTCGACGCTAGAAAAGACAGCCAGTTTTTCATGTTGTACTTCTTTCGTCATGAATTATTCGCTTTGATGTGTTTGCTACATGTTCTTTCGACTAACATCGCGCAAAAAATAATCCGAGATGTCAGTAGTTTTGAAATTTATGTGAACATATATATATATATATATATATATATATATTTGTATGTGTGTTTTCATGTTAATCATTTTCACTGTTTCAGAACAGTTTTCTGAAAGTTTTCGTAACAAAAAACTAGTATTTCGTTTCGGACTTGTTGAAATAGACGCACACAATTTTAAGATATTCAACCATCTTTATTCAATGTCATTTTTTTTTATTTTTGAACAGAATTTTACACGCATATTATTTAAATTTGTAAATGTATATATTTCTTAATACGGTATCATTTTTCATTTATTAAATAGAGAGTATTAATAAAATTTACTGATTAAGTGATAAAATCTTTTATAAAATTAACACTTTTTCAAATTTATATTTATATGTCTATTTATATTAATATATAGTATGTAACACATGGATCAATAAGTCCCGAGACTAACCCAGAGATGGTGCTCGTAGTAAACCAGTAACCAGGTCTTTCTAGAGTACTAACCTTTACTTAAAACGTGTTAAAATTTTAAGTCGATCGGACCAGAAACAGCTGAGTTATCGAGGTTGGAGTAAAGTCGTTTTGTAGTTTGTTTAAAAAATGGAAAAAACCGAGTTTCGTGTTCTGATAAAACATTGTTTTTTAATGGGTAAAAACACCGTGCAAGCGAAACAATGGATTGAAAAATGTTACCCGGACTCTTGTCCATCAAAAGCAACGATTTGTCGGTGGTTTGCCGAGTTTAAACGTGGTCGTACCGACACAAACGACGCGGAACGCTCGGGTAGACCTGTGGAAGCCGTTACACCGGAAAATGTGAGTGAAGTGACAAAAATTATAATGAAAGATCGTAAAGTGAAGCTCCGTGAGATTGCTGAGATGACACAGATATCATATGGAAGTGTATTTACTATCCTTCATGAAAAATTGAGCATGAAAAAGGTTTTTTCCAAGTGGGTGCCGCGATTGCTTTCGATGGAACAAAAACAGCAACGAGTCGATGATTCAGAAAGCTGTTTATCGCTATTTACTCGCAACAAAAAAGATTTCTTGCGTCGTTACGTGACCATGGACGAAACATGGATACATCACTACACTCCAGAGTCGAAGCGGCAGTCATCTGAGTGGCGCACAGATGGCGAAAGCCGTCCGAAGCGTCCGAAAACGCAGCAGTCAGCTGGCAAAGTCATGGCGTCAGTTTTTTGGGATACGCATGGCGTGATTTTCATTGACTATCTCGAAAAAGGTAAATCGATCAACAGTGATTATTATATTGACTTGCTGGTGCGTTTGAAGGAGGAAATCGCAAAAAAACGACCGCACATGCAGAGAAAAAAAATCCTTTTTCACCAAGACAATGCACCCTGCCACAAGTCGATGAAAACAATGGCAAAATTGAACGAATTGGGCTTTTATCTGCTTCCCCACCCCCCATACTCGCCAGATTTAGCCCCCAGTGACTACTGGCTCTTTGCTGATCTTAAAAAAATGCTCCAGGGAAAAAGATTTGGCTCAAATGAGGAGGTCATCGCTGAAACTGAAGCTTATTTTGAAGCGAAAGATAATTTTTTTTATAAACATGGTATTGAAAAATTGGAAAAGCGTTGGAACGATTGTATCACCCTAAAAGGTGATTATGTTGATGAATAAAAAAAAATTTTGCAAAAAAAATGTTGTTTTCATTGTTAGTCTCGGGACTTATTGATCCATGTGTTATATATATATATACACATATACATACATATACATATATATATATATACACATATACATATATATATATATGTATATATATATATATATATATATATATATATATATTATATATATATATATATATATATATATATATATATATATATATATATATATATATATATATATATATATGAGAGGTTTTCCCCCTGCTTGCTACGCTTACCAATCCCCGGGCTTGCTGCTCTCACCCACTTGTCAATTATAAACATGTCATGTGTCATAACCGAACGAAATAATAAACATATTTTTTAAAACTCGTTTATGTCTATATAATTATTCTTGCAGGTATATTGCAACGTGTTGTTTTATTTATATATATATATATATATACATGTATATATATATATATACATATCAGTATGTTTATACAATCATTATCGCAGACAGATTGCAACGTGTTATTTTATATATAAGAAAACATATTTGAGTACCATAGAAACATCGACGTCACAAACAAATAAGTCGTGGTCATCGATTTTTTTGTGGATAATTTTGATTAATATATATATATATATATATATATATATATATATATATATATACATATGTGGATAAAATACGAATTAAAGTGTATAATGTTAAAATTATAATATTTATGTTGTTTTAAAGTTTACAGCAGCGAACTTGTTTAATTTTCTAGTAGGTACACAAATACAGAAAGTTTACGACACATAAACTACATCCAACTAACAACCAAGTCTACAACTTGAAGTCGTTACAAAAATTGCACCCTTTATCCAAGATCTCTTATCCAGTGGCAAACATGATTTTCCGCGTATTTTCTCTGTTTGTTTACAGTCCGGTCGTACACATACGTTTACAAACATATATATATATATATATATATATATATATATATATATATATATATATATATATGTATGTATGTTTATACATGTGTGTATAGTAATTTCATGAAGCCAAAGGGTATGTTCCACAAACAGTCTGAATGGAGTTCACAACTGACCGTCCGTTCGTCGTGATGTTATGACCGAGACAGTAAATTTTCACTCGTCCCGTTTACCCTGTCCTCCAGTATCCGGCGAGCAGGTTCTGCTCAACACATTTCCCCCTTGTTAGTATTTTCTCATTAACGAATTCTTTCTGTGCGAACTGTCCGCGTTAATCATCGTGCCGTGTAATTTTCAACGATGAAACGTTTTAGTATGCACTTCAAGTTTTTCCATAATTACTTATTTCGCCCGCTTTTCGAAATTGGGTCTAGTGCCGACGAGATGTTCGGAATATTATTTTAATCTGTGCGTTTATTTTTACGAGAGATGCTTCAATTAAAAAATATATGTACCGAGTGGATAAGTATTTAAGCGCAATCAAAACGTGATAAATAATATTTCAAAGTACGAAATTCATTGTTCTGTTCATTTTTAGACAATTATTTACATATTTTATTCGTTGTAACCTATCTTATCTACACATACACACAGATATATATATATATATATATATATATATATATATATATATATATATATATATATATATTTATTGAAAAAAAATTGAGAATATTTTATTTTGATGTAATTTATATATTTATAGAATAAAGTTATAGATATAAAGAAAAAAATGCTGCATAATATATTTTTAGCCAAAGCTAGTGCTTTTTGGTCATCAGATAAATTTTGCGGCGCAGTAAATTTTTCCGCCAGTGGCCTCCTACTGAGTTAATCCGCCCCTGATTGTGGAAGAATAGGAGTATAGTATTAATGCAGAATAGATTACAATAACAAAAACCAGTTGAAGAAACAAAACAAAGATGTGTATTTTTGTGTGTATTTTTTAATACAGTAAATTGTAAATAAGTAATATTTAAGAGTGGTCCACATGAGCCTCGCGCCCGGTAATATTAATAATATGTCATCAATTAAAATATAATCTTCTAAAATACCTTTTTGCTGATTTTTTAAAGTAAAATTTTTGACCGGATTACATTTTGAAACATTTAAAATGGCTTAAATAAAAAAATATTCAATTTGATTAAAAATGTTTATAAACTTTTTAATCCATTTAGATATAAAACATTCGTTTTTAAAAAATACAAATAGTTAGCTTTCTTGATATCATTTCGACGAAAACATTCCACGTGTCAGTAATTTAAAAATTATACCTGTTTTAAAAAAACAGATGGTCGTTGAAAAGAAGACAATCCTCGCCGAAAGACGCCGTCGCAAATTTTGATTAAGGTGGTCCTGTCACATTAACGCTAGGCACGCGCCACACTTTGAATTTCATCACTGTCGCCATGTTTCCGGCGGACACGTCGCCTCGGATCTACCCAGTCATACTGCCACCACCGTCACTATTGTCCCCGTTTAATTCGTATCGCCCGTCCTATGTGATAGTGTTCTGGTTGTCACCTTCGAAACGTCGTCGCCGACCCTCATTATACAAACGAAGAAAGAGAAGAACGTTGCCACCGTCGTGCTTCCGCGCAACGAACGTCGGAACTACACTAACTGGGCTAATTGCATTTGCGTCAGCGGTGTCTGTCATCCACCCCTGTTCGCATCCCAGTCTTTCCATTCTACTGTCCCATCCATCTATTCATTCCCCGGGTGTCATATCGGCGGTACAACAGCACGTGACTTTGTGTCATCCAGTCATTATCATTCCAGTTCAAGAAGATATGCCTGTTACGTCAGACGTTTTATAAACACAAATATTGAACGGAAACATTTTTATGACACACACACACACACACACACATATATATATATATATATATATATATATATATATATATATATGTACACAGGTGATTTAATAACTAATTTTCAACATTTAAATACATCTGAAAAAAACAAATAAATCATTTTCTATCTACATAATCTTATATTTTTCAATATAATTGATCTATTTTCCAATAATTTCTGAATATTTATATTGTCATCGATTTTCATTCTTTGAACTCACAAGGCCAGCTGTACAGTCTAGGCAATTAAAGGCGTTCTATTCATACGGCCAGTGTCACTGCCCACATTTTATCATTTACAGATAAAAGCTTTTATAAACGTTCGGCTATTAATGTTAACAGGTGTTAATACTTTTCTATGTTTATTATACTCTTACTCAAATTTGTACTACACAGACTTCTCGTCTGCTGTATAGTATTATCATGCTAATTGCTTGGAGTGTAAAAGACTAATTTACCTATTTTTATTAGCTTCGTTTATAACTGATTTTAAATCTTTATCTTTTGGTTTCAAAAAAAAACTACAATGGTTAATCTCTATTAATATAGTCGTGAAGAAAAAAAAATCGATATAGATTTAATTATTCATTCCATAATATCATTCTGGAATGAATAATTCAATTCATAAATATTTTTTTCTCTCTTAAGCTCATAATTGTTAATGAAAATTTGTATTTAAATGTTTTGAATCATTTAATCACAAGAATTCGAAGAATAAGGAAATTTGTCGTTCTTGTATCACCTGCTCCTGTTTGCAGCCTTTATTGATATCGAACTCTTAGTATTTAAAGCTGTTGTGATTTATAATCATCTCTCTTATTCATCTGATTTATACTTATATTTTTTTTATCCAAAATACAGTTCACATATTGTGGATATTTTTTTCACAAATTGATTATTGTTCCATGATAAAATTTATAAAAAAATGTTTAAGGCCGCTGATCGGTCTAAGGCTCGGAAAAGTGGACATTTTTCAACATTTTTTTTCAAGTAAATGATAAAATCAAACCGAGAAATTTAACATTTATTTAATTATGTTTGAATAAAATTTTGCATATATTTTTTTTGATATGCTGAATATTTGTAATGATATCAGCAGGCAAATATAGTCGGACAAAATCCCAATTTCTCTACGCTGATGTGGAAATATGAGTTAAAATTAAGCTAGAACAAAAATCAATGATTTGTACAATCAACAAGAAGTCCTGAATTGCATGAACTACGGGAATTTAAAAAAAAATATATCAAAAAATGATGGCATACAGAAGAAAAAAGTGATTTTTAAACGAACTTTTATTTAATTGTGTATTTTTCCAAAATATTTCTATATTAAGACTATGTTATTTTATAGGAAGAGAATGATTTATAAATTTTATCTTTTATATTTTTAGAAAGTTTCATTTAATGGAAATCAGTGTTGCCTTAACAATATACACGAAATTATAAATGTGATGTATTTTTATACCATATATATATATATATATATATATATATATATATATATATATATATATATATATTAACTATCCATTATATATAAGTCTTACTAATTTCTTCCGCTTCAATGATCAAGACTTTATTTTCTATGCATTTCTAATAATTTTTTTTATATCGTCATTTCATTTCTTTATTGCCCTTGCGGTTCTCAGTCAATTTTATTTTTTATCGATTGTATTTTCTTCTCTGTAATATGTGTCATTTATGTTTAAAATTCCTGTTATATATATATATATATATATATATATATATATATATATATATATTGTATATAATGAAATTATTGCTTATAACTTGTAATCAAAATGAAAGTTAATTCCAAGAAAGTATGAAATAAACGAAAGATGTACAAAATTAATTCTTTATTATGTCACTTGATGAAATCTTCTTACATAAAATTCAATCGTAGCATCTGGTGACATTTCTCAACTTCCTTACAGAGTACATTAAGAGAAAAGTGTCGGAATTCTCATCTAAAGCAAGACATGTTTAAAATAAAGTTTGAATTCAACGTCATGTTTTTATTTAAGAATGCTGAATATATTTATTTTGGTAAAAGTTCCCATTCGACATTGAAATATTCTATCCAAATGTATTTTTAATGCAAAATTCTATATTCGGTTCTGTGTGTCTCGAATTATAAGTATGGAATGATTTCGATTAAATATTTGATGAGAAGTCAAAGTTGCTGTTAAATTATCACATTTTGTAAAATATTTGTTTTAAAATCCTTTGAAGTTCCATCGAATTTTTTATATATTTTCTGTATTTATTTGATTATAAAAATATGTTTTGGATATATTGGTTTTTAAATTTGAAATTATTTTAATATGCAAATTATTGAAATTTAAATAATGTATTTTTTGACTCTAAGAAAACGTTTCGTGATTTAAAAAATATCTTATGTTTGATTTATATAATTAAATAAAAATTAATTATTGATTACTTTTATAAGAGAAATTAAAAACTTCAATTAAATTATTTCTATTTTAATAAATAAAATGTTTAAGAACGTTTTTTAAAAATTATAAAAACTGAAAATGATTTAATCATTTGGAGCCAGGGAGAGGGATATGGTGCTAAAATTTTTGAACAAATATTTCTCGATTAATTGGACATTCTGTTATCGTAAACAAAATAAAAATTGCAAATTTTTTGGTTACAAGAAAAAATAAGTTATTTCAGATTATCCATTAGGAATTTCATATCTACCTGATATATCGTGGAAAATCGTTCATAATATTTGGGAAAACATACATTTCTTGATTGGGAACATATAATTGGAAGCGAAAAATTGATTTCAATTGAAAATTTCCAGAAATAACATTGCTGTTGTGTGAAAAATTTTGAATAAATCAACTGTACACAAAACGGTTTTACATCGGTCACATCTTGAACACGGAAATCGAGTCTCGAAATTTTTTATACACTTTCTTCCAATGATGAACTTTTGGAAAAAAAATTGTATTCAACCCATTTCAATATTTTTATAGGGTTTAAAATGAAAGAAACGCAATTTTTCTGATTTATAATCTATTGTAACTTTTTTAATAATAGAAAGAGTTATAAATTTAGCCTCATTAGAAAGAGATTCCTGATCTTTAAATATATCATCCAAAAGATAGTGCTCTGAGATCATAGTTTCTTTGGAAAATATCAGTGGATTCCTAAAATCCACACCCGAGTTTTAAAGAGTTAATTGATTTTAATATTCCTTAAATAATGATCTAGTTTTATAAACAGCCTTTTCAGTTTTTTAAAAAGATGTTTGTGAAATATTAATCAAGCTTCTATCTCCAACAACACGATTACTTTCATCGAAATCAGTATTAAACACATTTAATTAGTTTCATATAAAGTGATAGCAATAAATTACCATTCACGTTCCTTCATTCTTTTTGATACAATCGAAATCTGACTTTTTGTACGTCGTCGTTAGTTGTATATTGTCTCGTCCTATATAAGACTATACTAAATAAATATAGACTTGCTTTACACATATAATCAAGCATAAATAAGTTATCCTTCGTATAAGGAATGATATATTATATTTTTACTTCCTACGTTCTAACACCTAATTCACCATATAGATACGAAAGGGTATCTTTTTCAAAATGAAGTATCTCCCACCGCTGTGCCGTCCCACTGAACCCATGCCGTCGTTCATTAAGGCAGCCGGAGATGAAGACACCAGCGACCGAGCTACATCCCAATACAAGGATGTGCACGTGTGTTATATACGTGATGCGTACGCATATAGTTATATATATATATATATATATATATATATATATATATATATATATATATAATTGTGTATGTATAAGAGAGACTGTATATGTATGTATGTACATATGACGCCGCATGTATGCTTTGAATACACGGAGCGTAAGATTTATGTTTTGTTCTTTGTATTAATACAAAGCAGGGAACCCGCACACTCACCTCTCATCCATATATAAATATATAACATAGGCGTCAATCAATAGGGTATTTGTTTTCTTTAATAAATTATCAAACTTTGTGTAAAGTATCATTTGTTATGTGAACACGAATTTGCACGTACATGAATCGTTGATGTTTACGAATCAAAATACCATTTAAAAACTTTTTTAATCTCGCTTAGTGCGTTCTCTTTCTCTGTTTTCATTATACAAATGTTTCTAGTGAAGAGCGTGATATGCCTCACATGTTAAGATGGCGAACTGATGTTTACTGATTCGTTGAATTTTTTTTTTCAATGATTAATTCATGTTTAGTAAGATTCTGATTTTGGATTTGGATTTATTTGTCGTACAATTTTTTTATATTGATTGGTTGATATCGTCTGATAGACTAATTATCACTTGAGAAAAATAGCAAGCGGGTAAACAGATTCGTATTTGTACACAAATAAATACTTGTATACAAATTAAATAAGATTTGTCTGTATCTTATCGCTTGAAGATCGAATTTCTATCGAAATGAAATCTATTAACAATCAAAAACGATCAGTAGTCAGTTATTAAACATTTTTGATCAGAAAGATTGTTGTAATTTGTGCTGAGTGAGAAATTTATTTTTGAAAGAAATACTATTTTAGAATATATGTCACAAATATATATATATATATATATATATATATATATATATATATATATGTGTGACGTTAAAATTGAATACCATGAAATTAGTTTAGTAATAATTGACAGAAAAGTAATTGCATTTAGAGAACATTGAGACAGAATTCGTTATTCTGACGGAACGTGCAGCAATAAATTTTATCTATGCAAAACTTAGCAGTAAGTTATCCGAAGCTCGCTTTCTCTGATAGGAATTCTATTATATATATGTAACGTTTGGAGAATTATTCAGACGATCTGAAGAAACTGCTGGTATCTGCGGCTGTTTGAAAAGTGAAAAATTTACACAGCGAGAATTCTCAAAAAAGTTCTCTTATCAGAGTGTGGATACCAACTGTTTAACTCGTTATTCTGAAAACGTTGTGTATATATTAGATATATATATATATATATATATATATATATATATATATATATATATATATATGAAAGTGTAATCCATTTCATGTGATGGATGATACGTATTTATCGGAAACTTATTTATAAAGTGGACGAGGTAATTTCATTAAGTAAAATGTTTAGTGTTGATCGTTTGAGTAAATGTTTTATTTTCAAACGAATTAAAAGGTATGTTTGTATACTTATCGATTCAATTTACAAAAAATTCTTTTAAAGCTTTTCCAGTCAAAAATAAAATTCGTTATAATATCCTTTCTCGATTTTTTAAAAATCTAATAATTTATTGTAATTATTTAGTGAATATTTGACAATATTTTCTAATTTACAAAGGTTTAGAATTAGATACAAATCAGTATATTGACTGCAATCGACTTTTAATATTATTAACCACTTGACATACCAATTAATTGAAATTGGATATGACCAAAAAATACTATTTATTTTTCAGCTTAACATTTGTGTAAGTTTAACAAAGAAAAGAATATTTGTACATTGCTAAATATTGTAATTCAATACTAATAACCAAAATTAATAAAGAAAATTAAATCATAAATTAAACAATAATTCAATAGTCCTGTAGAGTATGAAACTTTTCGAAAAATTTTGGTAAATGTAGAGGTATTTGACATTTTTTGGACTGCTAAGTTGTTTCATTTCTTATATTATTTTTTGAACACACGTGACATCTCTTTGCAGGATGTTTATTTTTACCAGTGGAAGGCATATGTTCGGGAAAATGTACCCTCATTTGAATAACCTATTTTGCTTTCACTATCATTTTCGTACAAATTTAAAACAGACAGGTTGCAGGGTTCATTTCTATGGTTCACACTTTAACACTGAATATATATAATTATTTCTTTCTAATATTTCCTTTTTAGCTACATTAAAGCCGATTAAATCTGCATGCGTCTCAGAGAGGTCAATATTTATAATGGCATAAGAAATACATGACGTATCAGAGATGTTTTTGTATGTCAAGGGGTTAAAATAACAAAAAAAAAATCAATTAAAACATTTTTAGGTTATTGAAGTTTTTGCAATGTCTTTTTAATATATTTTTATAATTACGGATTATGAAACGTTTGAAATATTTTGTTTTTATTGAAAATTTCTTATGGAATATTATATTTAAATTTAAGTTATATTTGAGCATAAAAATGTACTCTTGTCCTGAAAGTTTTTAGTATTTTATTAGGTGTAGCAATTAATTCTGTGCTTTCAAATTGAACCAATCGTAACGTTTTAAATTAAAATATTTTCTCGTCGTTTTAGAATTTTGAAGTGCCAACCTTTACACTTAAAAACAATATGTATATTGGCCAAGCAGTTGGTATAACATCACAAAACAGTAGTGCACACAGTGGCGTCAAGAAAGCACCATACTAGACATTGAATAATTTTCGCACTCCAGTTGAAAAAAAATGTTGTAGAAGCCGGGAGAATGATTTGTTCAGCTTCGGGGGAAGGTGTTATGATGCATGAAACATGCAAAATATGCAAAAACAGTGGAAGAGGTTCGAAATTACTTTTTACTCGAAGCTGCCATCTTTTGTTCGACAAGGGATTCGTCATTTACCCGACAGATGGAGCAAAATTATACAGAATAATGGAGGATATTTTTAGTATTGAAATGTATTCAGTGTTTCTGTAAATAATCATTTTCTTTCTAAAAAAGGTACCGAATTTATTTTGAATTCCTAACAGAATGAAATAATATATATATATTTATTTGTATCACATTTATACTCATAAATATACATATATATATATATATATATATATATATATATATATATATATATATATATACACTTTCATTTACGCATTTCTGTATGAAGTAATAAATTTAAAGTTTATTTTTAAATTTAAAAATTCATCAAAAAATAAATAAGCACAGATGTTTTGCAAACAACCGTAAACAGTAACCTAACAATAAGTAAATATACTTCTGAAAACATTGAATACGTAAACAAAACAAGTATAGGGTCTGTTTAACAGTTTTCCAAACATGTTAATTTTACATTACTTTGGATGAAATCATTTTGTACGTGTAACTTTTTTGTTAACTTATTTTTCAGTCGGATATAGCATAACACTTTAATATGATTTATATTTGTACTTTTTATTTATTTTTTTTATATGTCTCTGCGAGTGTTTTATACATTTCAAGTCATTATGAAAATGGAAAGAAATTTAGTATCTCATTGTGTTATAAATCATGTACTATTTTTTGGGAAGTAATACTAATACAGTTATTATATTTTCCATTACAAAAATGTAGTTTTTATCCATTAATTCCTGTTTATAATTAAAATTATGATCCTAAATAATTATTAACCTAATGTTTTCTATACTCAAATATATAATTATTAATATTCATAAAATTGGATAATTATAAAAGTTGTGTTTTTGAAATTAAAACTTTTAGAAATCTACACTTAAAGAATCATGAAACTCATCTGCTTAAATAAATTGACGCCTCTGTCTATACATACATATATATATATATATATATATATATATATATATATATATATATATGCATATAAACATATGTACACATATGCGTGAGTGTGTATGTGTATATTTTAACGAGAGGCTGTGTGAAATTAATGAAATCCGATTTGAATTTTACATGGTTGATGTACTCGTCCGTATGTCTTCATGCTTTCCGATGATGAAGTGTTAAGTTGCAGAAGGGTGATATCTGCACAGACACAGAGTTTTGTGTAATTTCAGCGAGCGTTTTAATGTACAAACGAGGATACGCAAGTATTGTTTTCGTGCTCAGACGCGAGGGAAAACAATATGCCGTTGATTTATTTTCATTGAATTCACGAGATTCAACTTTGAAATATTAATTTACTGGGGGAAGATATTAAGTTTATTTGGTTATCTCTATAACTGTTGTGGTTTTATTGTTATACGTTATGTATCTTACTTTAATCGATCGCATATTTATTTATAAACAAAGCCATATATCTGTACGGATATGAATTCGCTTTCGAAAATAACTCTGGATTATAAAAACATCTCTTTTTTCCGCCACGTGATATAAATTAGATGGTCTTTTTTATATTTTTTGTCATGAATTTAAATATATATTACCAGACTTTTTTTTATCCCTCAGGATTATTAAATAATTTTTTCTTTTATATTTTAAAGATCTTGTTTTGGATATTATATATATAGTTATTTTTTAAAAAAAAAATATTGATGTTTTTAATTCACGTTGTCGTTTGTGGAAAATTTTTCTTCAGTGTCTATTAATAGTTGATCAGCATTGTTTCATTTTGTAGAAGCATGTAGTACTTAAAGCTTACCTTATTATATGTTCAGAGCACTAGTTTAGCTGAAAATTACTAAGTAATTTTCAGATTAGGGATTACTACTTAATAGTGGAATTCTTTTTCATGTCTCCTCAAGAGTTTGATTTTTACATTTCAATTAATTACGATTTCGAGTATCTACAAAGATACTCTCTTAGTGTATTGAATAATCAGCACATTTGGACTTAAATTGTTTTTATTCTTTTTGAAAATATTTTAACGATATAGTAACGGTTTTTCTTCTTAAGATATTTTGCTGGAAGACGAAGAATTCTTCGCGTTTGTCACTGAGTTTTAAATTTTTTTTAGAAATTATATGTGTTACAGTTACACAGTCATTTTTTTTCTAAACCTACATTGTATTAAAAAAACAACACCTTTATAAGGTGATTCAACTTAGGATTCCATACGGAAGTATTAAAAAAATGAAATCCCCTATTTAGTATTTTAGTTCAATTGTATTTTAGTATTGAATTGAATTAAAATACTAAATAGAAAATAACATGACTTCTCTTGGGTAAAATTTTAATACTTTCGTGTGGAAGCCTAAATTGAATCACCTATAATTTTTCAATCAATGAAATCATTTTTCATTTTTAAGATTTAAAAGTTATTTCACCGTGTATTAAATAGAAACTATTCAGATGATAAATCGAATTCCATATTTAGAATTTCTTTACTTCTTATGTATGCATATGACATAAATTAGAAATAGAAACTTCAGAAGATAATAACAATGTTGAACATTAAAAAATTCATACAATTATAATACATATAGTGCTTTGTATATAAAATATACATAACTAATAAAATATTTGACTTTGCCTGTATGAATTTGAGGCTACTATTTATCATTTTTTTGTATTTTGTTACAAATAACATTTAAATCAATCCTTCTGGCAACAGATTGACAAATTAGGACTTAACAGAATGAGCATAAAAACATGCATGCAAAATTACTCAAATTTAGAACTTTTGTCACAAAATAACTCTATGATTATATATACTTATTGTAATATTCAAATTGGCAGATTCAAAAATATTTAAAAAATACCAGAAACGTGTCATGCTATAAAATGCATATCGGATAGTTTAACTAAATGAAATCTATATTAAATTGATTAATCTCCTATATTTTTTAAATCTTCTTTTTAGTATTATTAAAATATGCATTAAAAATAATATTATTTAAAATCTATTAAAGAAACACGGAATTAAATTTTAAAATATCTGAATTCCTTGATAAAGAAACGAATATATAATTGTTTTTATAGAAGGTTATTTTTAAACATTAGTTTTTAGATAAAATCGTTTCAATTAAAATAAGTTGAATCCCGTGTATATTTCTATGAATTATAAATTATTATTCGTTCAAGAAAAACTTTAATATACAATAAAATACAATTTTGATAAAGTTTTGTTGACTTCAGTTTGATTTTTTTTGCTATCAGACTTTATACGAATTTTTTGAGTTTCTGTTCGACGTTGTTCAAGTCATCTGACAAACTTTGACAAAAAAAAACTAAACATAGAATAGCACAGTAATCGAATAAAATTGCGATGAAATGTCGACTAATCGAGACGTATTGCTAGACCCTCGTCACAAAATATTTCTCATAGGACTTTGTTTACAAACATGCGCACAAATACATTCATATACAAGTACATAAATGGATAGTTATATACATATATATATATATATATATATATATATATATATATATATACGTTTGTGTGTGTGTGTGTATGAATATGTATATTCCTAATATGTAAATGATGAAAGGTAGTCGTAGCTAAGTGCCAAGCATGTCAATTTTCTGCTGAGTGGAAGATAGATTCGAATTTCAACATGTGTTGTTTTTATTTATAAAATGCCTGTTTTTTGTTCAGGTAATGTCAGATGAGTTTCTATCTTAAGAATGTTACAAAATAACTCAAAAAATCTCAAGACATCAGTCTTTATACGTAGCGAATTATATCCAGGGCAATTCCACAAAAATCTTCAGATATAAGCAAACACAGGTCACGTATAACGCATACATCTGCCATAGAATACCTAATTTCGGGCGAATTAGGTATTTAGCGAGGCAAACGGCACACAAGTGTTGTAGTGCGTGTGTTCGTATCCCGCCGTCGCTGTTGATGTAGGTCCACCGGCTGATAAAGGCGTCGCATGTGTGCCGAATGTGTGTAACTCGGCGTTTAATTAAAATACTATTGTTTCGGTTTTGATTTATGGTCAAACTTGTATACGATTCGTTAGCAGTTCAACAGTACCACCGCTGTTGTGTTGTTACATTGTGAACAAGGCTTTAACCGCTGGTGCCTCCCATACGAATCTAAGTCTTCAACTTACATTTGGTGTGAGGTTTAGTTTGACTAACTACGAGAGTTGAGGGAGAGCTTTTCAAGTTTCTGCATGTTGTATAACACTACCGTGTACATTTGTTTCGAACTGTTCTGAAACTGAATATCTGTAGTAAATGGATTGACATAAATTACATATATATATATATATATATATATATATATATATATGTTTATAAATACAAATATATTTGTATAATTGAAACTTTAAAAAGTATGCTAATTTTGTTGTAAAGTAATAATGATGCTGAATAAAAGTCTCTGTTCTAGTATTCAGATTCAACACTCAGTTTCCACACTAACAACAACTTTGTTACTGTTAATCCATTTGTAAAAAGGACCCATTAAATTATTATAACAGATACAGAAACACTTGGAAAATTTATTTTCATTTAGATAATGTATAACATATATACAAGTACCTGAGAATATTTCTCTATTGTCGGTTGAAGAGAATCAACGAACATTTAAGATTCTTTTGGAATAAAATTTGAGATAACACTTGAGATAATTAAAAAAAATTCTATATCTGTCTTCTTTAATTTGAAGTTTTAACCTTAGTTATACATTAATAAATACTAATTTTCCAATTATTCAAAGTGAGTATACATTTTTTGGAACGCCCTATACAGAGAGTAGTGTAATTTCCCACTTTAGATTTTTGGAAAAAATTCATAATTTATAGTATGCAATTTTTAGTAAAAATTAGATTCACAATAAACTGTTGTGTATTTTTCCAGTCACAGCCATCACAAAATTACTATTATATTTAAATGACGCTTGAATACTTATTAAAATAATCCACTTTATATGCACACTGATCATAAATATTGACTATGTATAGGGTTTCCATATCTGTTCGAATTACATAATCGTTTATAATAGATCTACGATGTAAAACACGAATGACAAAATTATATGTTACGTGACCAGTATTTCGTTTCATACAATTAGTGGTTAATGCATGCACCGGTTAGTTTAACATCCATTGGATTACCTACTAGTGGCTTTACTTTATAGTACCAATTTACACAATGATCTACATCTATGTAATCAATTGATTATTAATTATAATTAGCCAATGGAATTAGAACACAGGATAGCATTTAAATTAGTACAGTTCGACAAGAGTTTCATATAAATAGAAATATATATATTTTTCAGTTCAGAGATGTGATTGAAAGTTTATTGATATTTATTTTAATTTAAATAATTTTAAATGGAAAAACTAGAACACTACGTTTCTTCGATTGAATTTAGAATATATGATTAAAATTTAAAAAAGATCAATGGTTTAAAAACGTTAAGTTTTGACATTTTCTGATTTAATTGTTTATATGTAATAAATTGATTAATAATTATAATTAGCCAATGGAATTAAAACACAGGATAGCATTTAAATTAGTACAGTTCGACGAGAGTTTCATATAAATAGAAATATATATTTTTCAGTTCAGAGATGTGATTGAAAATTTATTGATATTTATTTTAATTTCAATAATTTCAAATGGAAAAACTAGATCACTTTACGTTTCCTTGATTGAATTTAGCAAATATGATAAACATTTAAAAAGTATCAATGAGATGAATAACGTGTTAAGTTTTGACATTTTCCGATTTAATTGTTCTGCGAGATAAAAGAACAGTGTAAATTCAGTATCAGCTCACAGAATTCGTAAAATAAAAATAAACTTCTGCATAATAACTCACGCACTTAACAACAACAACAAAAAGAAAACTTCACAAGAAAGAAGTCTTTGATCTGGTGGCGAAAAAAGACAAAAATGTGAGAGATAAAACATTTTTTTTATATACGTAAGCGAATCTCGTTCAAAGTCTTTGTTATAAAGCAGCTTATGCGAGATAACAGATTTTATATGGTCTTAAACGACCTTAACGATTTATCTTTTATGATTTGATATAATTGCTTTTTTTCAACTCGAACGGTTGTTAACGAGTATTAAAAATGTGTGCACACTTGAATTGATGGCGCAATTAGCGCGGTTTTATTCTTTCTACATTTTTTTTATATTTATTCACAATGTACTTTTGCATTAACGAACTTTTACGATCTGCGACGAATGAAATTATTATAAATGGTATCAAAGGGAACGACTAAAATGGTATTAAGTTTACGATCGACAATTATAAAATGTTAATTATTATTAGAGTCGTTACAAACGTTGATTTGATGACAGTCGGTGTTTGTAAATATGTATTTTTTCATTTGAAAATAATAGATGCGCCTTTTAAGTTACTCAACATTTATTTTAAACGTTATATTTCGATTTATTTTATTTTTCAATCATAATTAAAGCTCAATTTCATTGAGAATTATCCTGTAATTTTCAAAAAATAGATAGATATTGTTAGAAAATGCTAGTTATTTTTAAACGTTGTTATTAAGCACTATTTGTGGTACACAATATTTTAAGATTCAATTAGTAAAATGTATATTCAGGGTCGTTTTCAAAGACAGGCATAGAAAATCTGTACGAAAAACTACTGTGCCAGCTGTCTAAAAATGGAAGAATTAAAATTTGTATAAGTGTATTAAAATTGAAGACAATCAATTATTGTTAATAAGGATACTTATGGTGTTTGGAATGTTGATTTTCTTGTAGAAGTGAATTTATTAGGTTGGTAGGAAAAAAGTTGCGGATTTTGATTTTTAAATTCTACCGAGTTTTCTCAATTTGTTTTACAATTTTAAAGACTATTTTCTTGCACATTTTTAAAGACTATTTCAAATTTTAATGCAGCTAAGTAGTCTTAGATAATTTGTGAATATGTAATTTGAAAGAATACTTGAAAATAAGTAGTTTTGTTTTAGTTAACCCGATAGAACCTGGTATGAAAACTAAATTCTGAAATACACTGCAAGTGACTAATTTCTTAAAGAAAGAACGAAGCTGTTCCAAACTTTCTTCTTTAACAGATTTACATTATTGGTAAACTATTTAATCTGCTTACCGAGTTTCTGCTCACTTATAGTGTCGATCAAACTTTGCAGAATTATTGAATCTGCGTTAATTGTATGTTTTAGTCGTCAATTCCCGTATTAATTGAACAATACAGATTTTAACTTGTAATCTTGGTACCTATATCCTTTCCTAATTATCAACGATCTTCATTATTCGTCTAAGCTTCGTACGGTTCGGTTCGTTCACGAAACTTGGCAACAATGTGTGAGCCCCGCATAAGCACCTAAAGCAATTAACAATTAGAGAGCTGACTGCGTGTGCCGGTTGATAGGACGAGCGCGCGTCTAATAAGGCGAGAGTCGAACGGGAACGTACGCATCCGTTGTAATGGAACCCCCTGTCGAGTGATCTAATACCCGTTATATATGGATTTTACGACAAATTAAACATGCCGTGTAACGTGTCGTTAACGAACCAGAATTATTGCATTTTTACAGTACTGATTTTCGCTGTGCCACTACGAACACACACACACACACATTTTGTATATCCTCGGTCTCGTAAACGAAACATACGGTGCGTGTTCGCTAATGTTGAGTCAACAGAGCGTGCATCGATGGTCTTTTGATCTCTCTACCATTAACTAGTGGCGAAAGACAAAAAATAAAAAGTCAGATAATAAATGTATATTTCTTTTTATGGATGAAAGCGAATAGTCGTTTTAACGTTGGATCACAATCGCATCGATTTACATAAACTGAAGTATACATATACAAACATGTATAGTTGATTCAAAAGACATCTACTAAAGTTATTTGAATGATAATCACGTTTGGAATTTTAAATTTTTGATAGAGGACACACGGCTCGCCATTATATTGTAGAGAGTAAAAAAACTGATGGCTGAAATTGAATTATTTTTCTGATATCAAACATTATAGAGCGACGCCAGTAAAATTCTGTCATAAAATTTATTTTCTGGATAGATTAGTCGTGATTGAAACCAAAAATAAAAAAATCATGTTCGTATTTTATAAGTTTTAGTGAAGTCTTGAAATTATGGAAACACACATTTTACAATACACTTATAAAATTCTACATTTAAGTTAATAAAATGCATTTTAAAAATTAACCTTTTTAAATCATACATGTACACTTTTCAGCATCATATCTGTAGAATATGTCGACTGTTTGGATTGACCACTTTAAAGAAAATGGACCTATTACTTATTTACGTTTCTCTATTAAAAATGATTGATTCATTCAAGTGTCAAATATATTATATCCATTGACTATATACTTCATTTAATAAGTTGGTTGCTAAAATTGACATTTTTCTAAACGGACAGTTTAAAAGAATGAATTGTTCTTATAAAAAAACTATATAATTTAAAATTTTCAATTTATTTTAAACTCAACAGAAGAGAAATTTTATTAAACAATAGTGACATGTTACATAGGAAGAAATGATTACAATTATCTAATTAAAGATGAAAATTATAAAAAGAATCTGAGAAATTATTCTGTTTTTAATAGATGCGTGAAAATTTGAAATGAATACAGTTTTATAGCTTCAAACCATCCTTTTTTTCTTTATATATCATCAGTAAAGGATTCATTTATATACCTTCAGTAAATGAGGAATTTGTGATAAATGTGGATTTTGTTATGAAGAGAACTCCTAAAACTAGATCTGATTTATTTTAAACAAGTATGTCATTATTAATTATGTAGATTTTCTGTACTTTCAGGCTTTGATGGTGATAGCATCGCTATCGAAATAAATCTAACCACCTATAAAAACAATCAATGATATTTTATGATAGATTTTTGATTAAGAAAAATTTAAATGGTTTTCTAGGGAAGTAAAATTGTTCGGGAAGTTATATTTTAATTAAAAAAGAGATGCTCTTATGAATAAAAATGTTTATTAGATTCTTTCTTAGAAATAAACAAATAGTGACGCATTTATAAAAATTCTAACACTTTATAGAAAAATGTATCAATAATATATAAATAAGTAATAATTTTTACAATAAGATAAAATATTAGATCGATAGGAAAATAATTGCGGTAATTTATATGAATTTTCAGGTCATAACCCGCAATTATTTTCCCACCGACCTAATGTATTGTCTTTGTACTGGATGTAGGGTAAGTGTGTGTATGAATGTATTTGTACAATTGTTAATATGTGGGTTGAGGTAGATTATAATGCATTTAATATACGAATAGCGAACAAGAGATACAGAAATGGAGGAAACACATTAAAGGATATTAGAAACTATTCGAGTATTATTAACACGTTGTGTGCATGTCGCACCTGTCTCATCAAGTCCATTTAAAACCACGTGCAAGTGACGTAAATAATGTGTCATAGTTCCCATGGTATACAATTTTAGATGGAATTGTGGACATTGGTATGACGACGGATGAATAGGAACAAAACAAGAACTGTCTTTTATTACAGTGTGAAATGTACATGTATTATCTTAGGAACAATTAATTACATATCTTTATATTAATGTGTTTTATTTGTACAGTACTGAAGATTTTTTTTTTGATTCGGTAACAAATTACCAATTAGAATTTATACGTTTTTCATATGATATCTAGTTTGATTTTATTCATGTATTATTATTATTATTTATGATGTAGAGACTTTTTACAATATAATTCTTCTAAACATTGTAATATAAAACTAATTAAAAATAATTGAGTAAATGTTACAATTCTCAGAAAAAAAACTGATAAAGTATACTATATAAAAGAATTGATTTTATAAATATATAAATTTTAAATAATATACTTCCAATTTATTCATAGTACACACAGACATTACTTTCTTTTCCGTTCTATAAATAAAATTAAATATTTTATAATAAGATATTTTTTTGATAAAACGATAACGAAGTACTCTAATTATAATGAAATATTTATTGGTAAACTATAGAAAAATTAAATAATAATATTAATCATTCCACACAATTGATAGATGATTGTTTATAAACAGAAAATAATTTATTTTTTTAACACTTTATTTAGACCACTAAGTCAGGATGAATATCGATTGAAGAAGAACACATCAAATAATTATTACCAGGTTTATCTGAGTCTTTGTTAGAAACATTTTCATGAAATAATTAGTAAATAGAATAAAATTATATATATATATATATATATATATATAAATAAATAAAGTGTATATATGTATGTATAGACATTATGTTTGTTTCAGGTATACAACCCATGCAAAGCTCGTTGACAATGGTCGTGGAACGCTGTATGTGGTCGGTTCTTTTAAACGTATGACAATGGATTCAGACTTTAAGGTAATTCTATTTAATGTATTGATTATAATAACGTTTACTTGTAATTTAATTTAAAGGGAACAGTTTTAGATTATTAATTCACAGGAAGACTGGACTATTTAATAATTTATAAAAAAATATTAGAGAAAATACATGTTATACACACACACATACACACATGTATATATATATATATATATATATATATATATATATATATATGTGTGTGTGTGTATGTGTGTGTCGTAGTATGGAACATTTGAACAATCGTTTAGAATATCCACAATATCTTTGAATTGATTCAATGGGCGTAAGACTTTAATGAAGGGAGGAGCAATTGGATAAAAGACGTTCACCGTGACTTGTTATAAAATGGATTTGAATCAGTGTACACTGTCTGTAGTATGTGTATTTATTTGGCACAAGGATGACCTTTAACAGATATTGTTTGATGTCTTTGAGACGAAATTAGTTGAATTATCTTGTCTTATTGTCTGTTCTCCATGTTTCCGTTCGTGTAGAAATATGCAGCTCATTACGATTTCAGTAATACGGAGATTGAATTCAATTGAAATTCTCGTCTACAATGGATAAGATACTGGAATAAAGATATTCATTATTTATGTACTGTTCCAGAAATGAAAGTTTCAATAAGTGGGAAAGATGTTCGCTTGTTATGTTGAATTACAATCGTATCAATTTACATACATTTGAGCATTTAATTAATTATTCGACTAAATTTATTGAAATTTCAAACTGAAATCAATTTCATAACTTGAAATAATAACAAAATTATCGAATGTATTTTTTTTTTGTAATTCGATTAACGTTATAGATGTGAACATCATTTATGGACAATCGAAATGCCTATGGCTGGACTCGTCCAATCAGAGATGGCGTTTCGCTGTTGTTCAGTTGTTGTTATTGTTTGTTGTTGACGTGATTTCTTGCCAGTGTTCAGTGTTTTATTCATATTAAAAATGTGTAAATATATATATCAAAATAGATCAAAAAGTGAGCCTAAAACTTTTAACAGGTTAGATATTTATACAGAACAATATTAGTTTGACGTTGTAGTTCATTCGAAAATATTTTAAATTCTAATTGTAACATGTTCTAATGATAACATCTTTTGATACATAATGTATTAAGTATTACAATCAAGATTTTATTGTACATCTATATTTATATCTATCTATCTATTTATATACATATATATATATATATATATATACAAACACACACACATATATATATATATATATATATATATATATATATATATACATATGTGGAGTGTAGCCCATGCAACTGGTCTGAGACAAAAACGAAGCGCATAATATCAACAACATAGTATAGAGTCGACGGTGAATGATGTGGAGTGCAGTTGGAGTCAACGGACTGGAGTAAAATTAAGATTTCTATTGTCATTATTGTGATTAATTAATACATTTATTTATCATATTTCTTTCTTTTCGTTAAAATTATATATATATATATATATATATATATATATATATATATAAATATATAAATATGTGGAGTGTAGCCCATGCAACTGGCCTGAGACAAAAACGAAACGCATATTATCAACAACATACTCGTAGTATAGAGTCGACGGTGATTGAATGTTGAGTGCAGTTGGGGTCAACGGAACTGGAGTAAAATTAAGATTTCTATTGTCATTATTGTGATTAACTAATACATTTATTTATTATATTCCTTTCTTTTAGTTAAAATTCTCTCTCTCTCTCTCTCTATATATATATATATATATATACACATATGTGGAGTGTAGCCCATGCAGCTGGCCTGAGACAAAAACGAAGCGCATTTTATCAACAACATAGTATAGAGTCGACGGAGAATGAATGTTGAGTGCAGTTGGGGTCAACGGAACTGGAGTAAAATTAAGATTTGTGTTGTCATTAACTAATACATTTATTTATCATATTCCTTTCTTTTAGTTAAAATTCTATATGTATATATATATATATATATATATATATATATATATATATATATATATAAATAATGTGAATACATCTCCAAACAACAGAACATCACACATAAAATGCCGATCGTTAAAGGAACTATTGATTTATGTACTCAAAAAATGTATTTCGTTTTATGATACTTTGTTCAATTATGGAATCGATTATCGAATAATTTGAGTTTATTTTGAAGAAAAAAATATGAATTTGTCTATTTAAAAAACTTTGTATATTTTAATAAAGACTTGTTCTCTTCTTGTAGATATATAAATATATTTAGAATTAATTTTATATATTTTTTAAAGAGATTCGAAACGTTTTTACCATAAAACGTAAATTTGTAATATGTTTATGTGTATTATTATTTATATTTTTGAATAGTTGTGACATTTGATTTTGTAGAAATGTGTATTAATAAATAATTGTTATAATTATGTTATTACAATGATAACATATTTGAGTTGTATGAATTTATTTCAAGTTTTGTGTTTGATTCTGACTGTAAACAAAATATATTGATTTTTATTTATAAAATGTAACAAATAATTAGTAGTTTTATTATAACATGCTCTATATTTGCTATAATAAATATTGAGATTTTTTTCAAAAAAATCTTGTGAGAATTTGGAATGTAAAATGTCATCTATGAGATTATTGTTTATCGGTTTTGAATTATTTGAATTTTATTGAAAATAACATGAAATTATTGAATTAAGAATGGTATTTAACGCTGATATGTTGTTTAATACCATATTGATCATAATAATAAGTAAACGGTAAAGAATGACCTAACTTTTTGATTGTTTTCCAGTTATGCCTAACGTCGAACGTGAGTATTGCCGATTACAACATGGGCTATAGTATGACAGGAACATTGGAACGGGGTTGTAAGAAGTCGAACTCGTATCAGATTACACACTTCGCCGTCATTCGTCGCAAAGAAGACCAATCGACAAGTTACCAGAAAGCGTGAAACACGTGCCATGCATTTAAACATGATTTTATCACATAACCAACCCACCGAGTGAAGATCACAATGTCTATAAAAATTTCGGTTTCAAAACTCGCATGGCATTTAAGGTAAAACACGTCTGAACGTCTATACATTCCGAGCAAAAAAAAAGAAAAACGTTTCAATCGAACAAATTACATAAACGCAGTTCTGAATAAAGAATATTTATTTTAATTTTGAATTTATTACAGGTCATAGTGTGTATTAAATTGAAGCTTTTTGAGTATTAACGGCTTAACCGAGTAACTAATTAGTGATATAAAGACGTGGAATTAAATTTAAAAACGAGTATCAAACGGTAAAGAAAAATTTAATTGGATATTTTCGTGTTGGAATTTCGTAAATTGTGCAGAGTAAAACGTCAATCAACCTAACCGATGTGGTATGTTTTTTTAAAAAAAGTTTTGTTCGCAAAAGTTTATTTTCAGAGTTTGTTCACAATTGTGAATTTATAAAATGAAGTTGAACGTTGTATAACAATCGTTTAATTATTATTCTATTTAACATATTTTACGTCTACTTTAGTAGTGTTTTTATTTAAACGTTATATAAAGTGGTTAGTATTTATTTCAAAAGTTATAACGGATCAGATGTTTTTTTTAAATATATATACACTTTACAAAAATATCATTTTACGTTTGTTTTGTTCAGTTAACGGAGTATTCAGTGATCTCAGTTACAATTTCGGTTACGTTGTTTACTTTTTTATTGAACGTAACTTTTTTATGCCCAGTTTAGTGACCATAATTTACAAATTCTATTTTTTATGTTAAATATAAATATAGATAATTCAGAAGTCGATTTTTTATAAATTGAAGATGGTTACAGTTTTTTTTTGTTATTTATATATTATTTTCGAAATTTTCATTATTGTTCAGTTAAAATTACAGATGACTGTGGAAAATGTGTAACAAATAATATGTACACGAAATGTTCAATATGTGAATATATAAATATCTCTATTTGAAAATAAACGAAATATTAATTTAGACAGAGAGCACGGTTGTTCAACTGAAACTGAGAGCTCATTTATGATCTTATAAACAAGAGCAGTGAGCTATCAATCAGCTAAACAAAGCTTGTGTCTATTTTTCTATTCGATGACCTTCATCTGAAATTGCA
The DNA here is from genome assembly GCA_034766995.1 of Acanthacorydalis orientalis. Classification (NCBI taxonomy): domain Eukaryota; kingdom Metazoa; phylum Arthropoda; class Insecta; order Megaloptera; family Corydalidae; genus Acanthacorydalis; species Acanthacorydalis orientalis. The sequence goes on from CM068317.1 coordinate 44,595,177, forward strand.
AAGATGAAAAGAATGTTTAAATAAAAATAAATATATTTTTTTTGAATACGTTTTTATCTAAATATTTTCAAAATTTTTTCAGTAGATTCAATTGATTAATGATGAATTAATATAGAAATATACGAGTAGTAAACTGGGATGATATGTCTCTTTTATGAAGAAATGAATACGTGTACATCTGAAAATTAATTTATTTTCGGAATGAGAAAAATAATATGGGGGTTGGATTTCCATTAAAAAAATATAATACAACGATTAGGACTTTGATTTATGATGGTTTTTGGATTAAAATTATGAAAAATAAGATAATAAATAAAAAAATATTACGTTCCAGTAATTTTATTTATTTCACTTTATTAAAGTTTATTTATTATATATATATATATATATATATATATATATATATATGTACTTCTTTCTAATTTTAATATTTTATTTATTGTTCTTTTTTCTAAAAAAAGTTAATTTTGATATTTATACTTATGATTTTTTTACAAAAATATATTATTTAACATACTTCTAATTAATTTATTATTAGAAAGTATTTATATTTAATTAAATACGTCTTAAATATTTTCCGTTCTTCTATTTAATTTTAAATTATGTATCGGTAACGCAAAGACATAAATAAATCGATATTTTATGTTCTATCGGTATCGGTACTCTATCTTCTTTTAATATATTATTTTCATAAATGAATGATATTCAATAATAAGATAAATAATGATATTCATAAAATTAATTTATGAATATTAATTCATAAATGGATTTTATGAATTAATGATATTAAAAATAGAAAATCGATTTTTATGTTTAAACGGACCTATTATTCGAAAACGTACACATTTTAATCAAAATATATATGTACTGTTGTAAATTTAGATCAATGGGATTTTATTTAATTAATGCGAATTCTCTTATACCCGTATTCAATGTCTTTCAATTTTTGTGATTTGTGAAATTTCGTCTACAAAAATATAAATTTAAAACAAGACTTCTGTTAGGTGAAATCATGGTTTCTGAATGTTAAAACATATTTTAAACATACTTTACCTAATTCTGAACCGAAATGTGAATATTACTATTATTATTTTCAAATAGAAGATATATTACTTATCCAAATATGAATAATATATCGTGGGATTTTTCTCATTTCGATCGTTTTGTTAGTTTTGGTTTACTAAAGACCGTTTCAGCATTGGTACTATTTTCAAGTAGTCAATATTCTTGACTTGTTCTCGTTTTTGATGTAGACATTCTACTACAGAATTGAGTTTCTGTATCAGAACTAAATTCATAAGAGTATTAATCTACATAATGTTGGTACAAATTGCTAAATTTAATTATATTTGAAAATAGTTATACAGAATGGAATTTACAGTCTGTAATAAAATTTATTTTTAATACTTTTATGTTTAATTTTATTTCTCTCAAATTGTTTTTTTTTATTTCATTAAAAGAATTAACTATATATATATATATATATATATACATATATATATATATATATATATATATATATATATATATAGAACAAATATGTATGTATATGAGTGTAACGTAATATAATTTGTATAATTAAATTTCTGTTCCCTCCATATAACGTTCACCGTCAACAAACAAACCGAAAAAAAGCATCTACTATATAAAATTTAGTGCTTCGAAACGAATAATAAAAAAAATGCATAGACAACAGAGAATATAAAGTAGAAACAAAACTGCCCCGGAAAAAAATAAAACATAAACATAATAAACGGTATAAAACTCAATTTAGTGCTAAAATTAAATTCCACGAAAATTCACTATGTGAAAATGTACATTTTATTCAAATTTAAACGTGTTAAATTAATGTTATGTTTTCGTTGCATGATGAAAAATAAACGTGAAACGTACTGATAAAACTACCAATTATGGAACACAGAGCGTTCAAGCGATACGTTGCTAAAAGCTGAACACAATTTTCGTATTTATACGACCGTTACTAAAACAACATACACAGAACGTAATAGCACAAACCCGTCAAGAAATGTTAATTAATTAAGATGTATCAGCAGACGAAACATAAAATATACAAACATATTTATAACACATATAAATCTACCTTTATATTTATATATATATATATATTTATATATATATATATATATATATATATATATATATATATATATATATATATGAATATTTGTGCATCCATATATAAATTCGTTCGTATTGGTCTGCACAAATGTTATATTTATGTTTGAAAATATACGTTATATGACTTGTCAAAAATATAAATGGACATTAAATGATGTATGTGGATATAATCCGTTGAAATAAAACTAAATGTGAAAATTATTCGGATGCTCTTACAGTCAGGTTGTAATTGTAAATACATACATATATATATACATAAACCATAAACTCATAAACAAATATATATGTTTAATGTAGTGTATAACCGTGTTTAAATCAGATATTTTATGGCCTGAAATAATACCTATCTGCATTTGTTAAATACAAAATCGTACTATAATGTATCGGTAAACTATGTTTTATAATTTGATTACAAGCAAATGTAATTATATAATTATATATATATATATATATATATATATATATATACATACACAAATCGATGACTTACTTGCTGTGAAAAAAGTTCAGGAAGAGATTTTCTGAAAGAAAAATGTCCACTTTATACAACTGGATATATCCTTGACAAAAATCATAAATATTTTAAGGTAATATTTTGGCTTGTACAGGAGATTAGAAAGAATAGTTTTATTTAAAGAGAATTATATTTTGGTGTGAATATGTTGTAATTATAACAACAATGTAACCACTATTAATATTTTAATTCTTTAAAATGAAGATACTGTTCTTAGTTCCATTAGTGAACTAGTCTGACTAAATTATATAGTTTCTTATTTTTATTTTAAAAAATAAATATTATCCGAAGCTGGTCGATCAATTCATGAATAAATTTTTCTTATTCGAACGATCCAATTCATTGAATTTCTGAAAATCAAAATAAACTATCTGATATTTTTATTTTCATGTTAATTGTTTTATTTCAATTTTATACTTTTTTGGGTTTCAATCGGAAATATTTGCGGTCAGTCGGTTGTCTAGACTTGAATTTTGCTCCGTCTCAAAGTTATATAAATTTGACGGGATGTACGGGACGAAATTCAAGACTAGACAACCGATTGATCGAAACGATTTGTGATTGGATGCCAAAAAATATAAAACATTCAAAGAAAAGGAACTTTAGCAAGATGAAGATGTCAGTTAGGTTTTTAGAATTTCTAGAAATTGAATGAATTGAATTATTTAGATGGAAATGATTTATAAATAAGTATTTATTCACCTTTATATCAGTTTTTTTTTTGATTTTGTTTTAATATTCTTATTCTATCTTTTTATATTATTTCTAACACATTTTTTATCTTTGAGCTGTTAAACTAAATCATTGAATTATTTTGATTTTCGGGTCGATTTTGTTTGAGTCAGTAAGGACAAGCAAAATATATTAATGAAATATTTTTTAAACAGTTTGATATAAATTTAAAAGCATTTTGTTTAATACACGGCCTCTCATATTAACTCAATTAATAAATTATCCACTCTTTTTACTGAGTTGATCCATTTTGATAAGCGTAGCTCTAACTTAACGTGAAGATTAAGTTTATAATTGTAGTTAAGTTATAATGGCGGATATTATTATATTTCAAGCATATTAGTTAAATTGATTTTTACAAATCACTATTCTATTTAGGAAATTTTAACTATACACGATGATTTCATATATTCAATACTCCAACTACAAGCGTTTAAAAGATTCAAAATCCATTAGCCGATAGATTAGGACGGCCATTTTGATGATAATGTAATAGTGGTCCTGATAATAAAAAATATATATATTATTTATGTATTATTCTTTTGTTTATCAGGAAGGTTTAGAATTTATTATTTCTTGAGGAATAAATACTTATAGTATTCGATATTTTAATTATTTTTTATTTAGGTTTAATTAAAAAATATGTATATATTTCTTCAGATATACCAATCTTTCTTCCGACAGAAAAAAATTGAATTAGGATTTAAAATTTAAACGTTTTTAATATTTATTTTATAAAATGTTACTTAGTACAATAGCTAAGAAATATCTGTACATTAACTAAATGGTTTCAGATGAGATACAGTGAGAGAAATTTATTATATATATATATATATATATATATATATATATATATATATATATATATATATATAAATAAATTAATATTCATATTTTTTTATCCAACTGATAATAAGTAAAAGTACTTATATTTTTGTTGAATTTAAATTAATTCCAGTCGAGAAAAGAACGTAGATCGTAAAAGTGGATACGAAACGAATGAATAAATAAAGTTTTCCAAAGTGATAAAAGACTAATTAATAATGTCATTAGAATAACCTTTTATGTTACGAACATAAAATGGATAAGTAAGTCAATTTAAACTTTTGTATATAAAACGAAAGTAGCATTACGATATCTTGAATTCAAACTTTGTATTCTTTTCTTTTATATGAAATTACTTGTATTTGAATTGTTCGTACGTTTCTTTTATTGCACGTTTTAACTTTATATATATATATATATATATATATATATATATATATATATATATATATGTATGTATGTATGTATATAAAGAACAAATATAAATTTTATACACAAATGCAGTAGGTATTAATTAATTAAAATTTGAAACACATTAATAATCCAGTATTAAAATGTAAATTAGTATTATATTATCAGTATTAAAAAAAAGTATTTTCAAATATATGAAAAAAAAAACTGAAATTCAAGTGGCTCAAGTACTTCGTAAGCGGTAGGATATTTATTTTCTTCTCGGTGAAGAGGATTTTTAGCGTAATTTTAATGCTATGCAAAGAGATCGATAAATCAAACATAACGTCATAATATACATACATATATATCTATCTATATACCTGATGAAACAAATTTTATGTACCCTTATTCACTGAATTGGTTATATAAATATTTAAAAACACACATGTTTGTTAAAATCAATACAAAACAGACATATTGCGTACTGGGATGTGTAAAAAAATCATGTTTTTTTATAGAAATTTATTTTTGCTTACTTTTATGTAATATTTATTTAAGTGTTTTTGTATAATTATATATATATATATATACATATATGTATATATATATATATATATATATATATAATATTTAAATAAATCAACAATGAAATAAATGGAAAAAGTATTTGAATTGAAAAAAGCAAATGATACGTTTGCAATTTAAATAATGTATTTGAATAATTTATTAATAGCTATTTGCAGATACATTTATTAAAAGTGATATTAAAAAATATCGCAATTTGTTTTAAAAATTAATTTTCTTAAATAACAATATATATTATTACTTTTTAGAAATATCCAGTTCTTCATTTAATCACTTTTCATTTTCTGGAATTAATTTTTTAATGAAGTAGTATTTTAATTCAATAAAAATTAATTATTTTGTACATTTATTTGACATCATAATAGTTTTTTTAACATATAAGGCGTGAAAGTATTGCGTTTTCCATTCACGAACAATTTTGTTCATGTATTTTAGAAAAATGCAAGGAATTGAATAAAAAATATTGACAACTTTGTCCTGCTTCCATTTAAAAAAAACCATATTCAAATAATATTACACCAAACTGAATTACATTAGAGAAAAAAATGTATTTATAATTTATAAGAAATTTAACGTTTCGTACTCAGAAAGAGCACGGTTCTTTGGTTGGATTAATTTATTTGATCTTGTGTGATCTATTTGGAAAGTTGTATATTAATTTTCAAATATTCAGTTATTTTAAAGAGAAGAAAAATATTACTATTGATATTAAGAACAGATGGAAGAAAAATAAAAGTCTCTCTTTTTTGGTCATCCGTGACTGGTTTCCTGAAATTCATGAAATGCAGGTGTCGTCAAATCTGAGTAGTGATTTTGAATCGTTTATTATTTACTGATTAAATAATTCATATGAATTAAGAGAAGGAGCTTTGATTAATTTAAAGAAAAGAGAGTGCTCCCTCTAAAAACTTCAATTCTTTGAAGAGATTGTTGATATTACAGAAAGAGCTGTACTTCGGTTTCCTGACACCTGCATTTCATGAATTTCAGGAATCACCAATCACGGATGACCAAAAAAAGAGACTTTTATATTTTTCTTTCATCTATGCTTAATATTAATATTAATTTTATGTCTGAAATCATTCATTTTTAAACCATCTTTTACAGTAGGCAGGAATACCCTCTAACGCTCTCAATCAGAGATACAAAATACTATATAAGAATAATATCATGTGATATCGAGCCAGAATAGTAAAAAATCTTTTAGAATTATACACGACTTCGAGTCCAAAAGGTTTAAAAAAATGTTTTTTTGAAATAACTGAAATTTGAGTATAAATTTCATAATAATTAATTGTAAAATGGAAAATATTTGAATGTTTTTTTTTTTTTGGTAGAATTTTAATATATTTCATCTGTGAAAAAACAAGATTAATTTCTAATGATAATTCAAAAATGTTTATTTATTAATTTAATTAAAAGTGAATATTTACTATTATGATTTCATTGCAATTATATAAATATCATACAGAAATATTTTCTTACAATCATAACAGTTAAGAACTAGATTTCAAAAATGTTAACATACAATTTTCCGATGTGAATAAGTGTACATAAATATAAAACCTAATCCATAAATTACCTTATATGTCAATTTCTGATCAGGTGAAACTGTAAACATTACCATAGATCCTACATAAATAGATGTATTGATATAATAGTATTTGTGATTTAGAAAACAACACAATTATTCAACGCGTACAATTGATTGAGCTTTTTTGTTCAAACGATAACGAGTTTTTGCAAACAATACAATTTATGGTGTAATATTTTAAATGGTATTTGTCTTCGAGTTCATATTTATTTAATGTTTAACATTAAACAATGATTGACATTGTGTCCATTTGTACATGTTTGTATAAATTCCTATATAAATATATACATATATACATACATATATATATATATATATATATATATACATACATATATATATATATATATATATATATATATATAAAATAATTTCAATCTCTGTAATTCTGTTATACAAAAGTCCAAAGTATTTAACGATAATTTATGTAATTGTATTTTATTTACTACCGACTAAATGCTCTGGACTTAAAAAGGTAAAATTTGTATTTAAAACATCGCCTGTTACAGAAAATCAATTATTTATAATATATCGTTGGTACAAGTATCGATTTATATTAAAATATATTACATCCCGAAATGATATTAATATCATTCAAATATTATACGATCATTTATTATAATTAATATTCCAACTATTCGTTCCATTATATAAATCTTTTTTAATTAATCTATACATACCTGATGTTATTACTGTTACATTCTCTGTTAGACGAGCAAGTAAATGTGAACAATAAATTGTTAAATGATGATGCAGCTGACCATTAAACGTTGAATAATTATGTTCATAAACATTTCATCGTTTTGTATCTTCATAATGAACCGTTTCATAGACATAAAAGTGTTAATCTAAATCTAATTATCACTGAAAATCAGTGCTACAACAAGGTACGGGATCGTTGGTCAGCTCATCGAGCGTGTTAGTTGAAGGGATCGATTGAAATTCAAATGTCGAAAAATATTTTTTTTCAAATTCAATCAATATGTATACATATATATATATATATATATATATATATATATATATATATATATATATATATATATATTTACATATTTGTAAATAATTTAAGTCATAACTTATTTAAAATATAACAGTTAGTTGAAAGAAGAGATGTACGATTTATAGAAAATAGTAGATTAATATAAACAGTATATTTAAAGTCCTCTATTACTTTTATTTTTATCAGAATATTATTAAAAAAATTTTTTGTTTAATATATAGAGGGATTCAACGATTCAAGTATTACAAAAACATGTTATCCTCTATTTAGTATTTTAGTTTAATTGTATTTTTGTATTGAGTTAAACGTGAATATTCGCCCGTCATTTAGGTAACAATGTTGCAAAATATGGGCCATTATCAGTGAGATTGCACTCTTTAAAATATATGAATAAAATGCTCTTGCAATCTCAAAAAAAATGTTTGTGTAAGGCTACACGCGGTTGAAGTGAAACTTCTGAGCTGTAAATATAGAATATTTTTTTTAAATATTTATTTTCTGGTAAACTCTATTTTAGCAAAGAACAATACTCTGTTTATATATTTAGTATAGATTTTTAAATAACAAAATAGTTTTATAATAAAGTCAACTTTTAATGAATTAAGGATGGGTTATTTGTTGAAGGATTTATGTTAAATTAAAAAAGTATTATTATTGAAATTTTTACCTAATAATAAATTAAAACGTTTTTTATCCTCAATTCATAGTTAAACTAAGATAAGATTGAGGAAAAACCACCACAAGTCAATGAAAAGTAATTCACTTTATAGTTTAAGAAGTGACTTTATTTTCTTAAAAAAAGTATGAAAAAATTGTAAAAAATAGCTTTAATATCTTTTTTCTTCAGCCATAGAATTATTATTGAAAAAAATTCTAAGTAAATAGAATTTATTTGATTGAAAATTTTCACTAATATGGCTTGTCTGGCAAAAATTAAATCAAAATAAAATAAATAATTCGATTAAAGATAATTGGTAAGGTCTGTTCTAATAAAATACATTTGTAATAACTAGAAAAGTATTAATAAATTAATAACTCTATGATTAAAAATCAGTCAGAGTTCAAACTATATATTTAATATTATTCAATTGATTCATTAGTATATTTTATAATAAAAATTCATATATTGTCGAATATGAACTAAAAATTATTATTATTTTTTTTAAAAAATATCAAATTGATAACTCATTTTAACTAGATTCAATTTTTTTGTGAATATTTTATGTTAGAAGTTATCAGTTTGTTATAATACACAATTATGTTTAAATGGTTTGAATGATTAGAACTATAAAATTATTTATTGGAAATTAAACGTGATTTGCAATTTATTTAAAATAAAAAGTTTTCATAACTGTTCGTGAAAATTTGAACTATTCTAGAAAGCTTGTAAAGGAAACATTTTCTGTAATAAACAATTTATATTAATAAGAAAAAAGAATTGAAAAGAAAAAGTAAAGAGTAATTGTTAAAATTTAATCTTTTTTTGTAATAATAATGTAATAGTGCATTTATTATTTTCAGTATTGTATAAGATTGGTAGAAAAATAATTGCGGAATTTTATCTTCAAATTCATAACAAAAACCGAAATTATTTTCTTATCGACTTAATATATAACCGTTTTTTAATTGTCCAAATTTTGCGAGTGATTATATCTATACCAAATTTATTTTTACTAATGGATAAAATAATTAAAATATGTGTTTGTTTAAATAATTGAGAGAAATTTCAATTATAATTTTAAATATATTCACATTGAAATTAAAAATTAAAGTACTAAATAATAAAAATAAAGTACTAAATAATAACTAAAAAATAATTAAAGTATTAAATTAAAGTAAAATTAAAGTACTGTATTTAAAAAAAATATTGATATATTTTAAATTGTTTCATTATGGAGTATATTTGTCTATATTTGGCATATTATTTTTTTTTCAATTTTTTTCGAAAGCATAATATTTTTCTTTATGTATCATAATAAAAAAACAGTACTGAAAAATTAATTTATTGTTGTGTAATTAATGCCAGAAAATATATGAAGATAGGGGAGATTTAATTTAGGGGTGGTCTTAATCTGAGCTACATTTGTGTACAGTACATGTTTTTTAATTATCATATTTAATTTATTTTAATGAAAATTGTTTCGTTGATTAAAAAATATTTCTATAAGAATTCGTCAGTTATTTGTATTATTTTCATAAAAAAAATTAAGCGTATAATTTTAAATGATTACAAATATGTTAATTGGAAACAAATATTTAATTGATTTTCTGTAACAGAATTCCGAGGATTACGTACCAAATGCTAATTGTGAGCACACAGTTGAGGGTATTTTCGCTAAATGCATAGATTAGTCGAGCATAATTATATTAATATATAAAAAAATGGAAGTCATCTGTAAACAAATTGTTCATAATTATGAACAGACCGTTACATTCTTCGTGTTGGGCGACCAGATGTACACTTTACAGATTCGATTTGAACGAGAGAGGTGTTGTTTTTTTTAAAAAAAAAGAAAAAAAAATAACTGTTTAAAAGCCGACACGTTATGTTGGCTTGGCGTTTGATTATATTTCAAATGAAAAACGTTATAGAGCAGCAAAGACTATAAATATATTTGATATGTCACGGTAAAGTATTTTTATGTCCAAGTAATTTTCGTTTATAGTTCTTCCATTATACACAACATTTTATCAATCGCAATGTTTTCTCTTTCCATATAATCCCTTTTCTATCCTACGAACCTTTTCATGTCCCTTTTAATCTTTAGGTTTCTTTGTCCGAGCTCAGCCACATAGATCTTCGAGCACTGTGTCTCGTTTCATTTCTTCTTTTTCTCTTCCATTTTAAGCTTCCATAATTTATTTTGTCATTAATGTGAACGCTGGGTCTGAGAAGGATTTCAGATGATACGCTTATGCTTTACGAGTAATCGTTCCATGTTTTGTTCATTAAATAATGATGATTATGATATTTAATATGATATGAATTAATGAGATATTTTAACAGTTGGTTCAAAACAAGTATATACTTTTATATTGTTTTAAAGTTTAATATTTATTTTATTTTTTGTACATATTTATCAGTGTATTATTCAGTCAGAAATTTATAAGACGATTAATAATATATAAATATATTATTATTATAATATATATATATATATATATATATATATATTTATATACACACATATATATGTGTGCGTGTGTGTATGAAAATATTTTAGTATTTTTATATATACTTGAAAAAAATAATGAACAGTAAATAAATTTTACAATTAATTTCTGTTTTAAAATATCACGAAGTTGATAAATAATTTGTTTTATGAAAAATAAATATTATTGATATATAAATAGATAAAATCAAACATATTACTTCTCTAATGAAGAACTTATTTAAATTCGGCTTTATTTAATTTTTAATAATACAATTAAATGTAATATTTATTTTGAGAACATGAACATCGGTTAAGTTAAAATATTCTTACATAAAAAAGTATTACAGATAAGTTATAAGTAAACAATAATATTAAACAATATAATATTTTGTATAAAAATGTTTTATATTATATATTAATCCGTAGGCTTACGAATTGTAATTAGTTTTTTGAAAACTCTAAGGAAGTTCTAAACGAAAATCGTATTAAATGTGTATCGAAAGATTCATAATTAATTTTGAAAAAAAATCATCTATTAAAATATAATTTATTTCCTCACTTATTATAAAATCACTCAAGCAAATTTTATTACAGTATTTTGTGCAAGTTTTCATAAATAACATAATTTATAAAGTTTATAAAGTTTTAATAACGACGATGAGAACCTGTCATAAACTTCTGTCAGATCGTCGACGTTGTCATCTTCTGAAATGATAAAATGGAAAATTTTTGAGATTGAAAACAAAAAAATGTTAGTAAAAAATGAAACAATAGAAATGTGTACATATTTTTATTATTTATTGTCAGTGGCTTTCTTTGTTGTGTCTAGAACTGTTGTCACATTTATTGCTTCTTTAAAACGAATTTTATATAAGCAAATTTTTGTAAATTAAAGCATTCTTGTAGAAACTTCTAGTCTCAGTATTATTAACTTTAAATAATTTCTCTAATTTATTCATGTTTTGTTGGAATTTTGTCTTATTTCAATAACATATTTTTGGAACTGTGACTTAATTCACTTATTAATTTATAAATTAATTTTCGACTCATCACACAAACATATTTTGAGTAATAGACGCTTTTCAACGTGCAATCGCAATAATTCTTGAAAATTGCGATTAAAATAATGTCTATTCCTTACGCGATTAGGAGCAAGGGAAGTTGTATCTATTTCAGTTTAAATCAGGTCGTTTACTATTTTTTTTTTTATAAACGAGAGAATATCTTCCTGAAGAAGCTAGAAAAGTTATAAAATATTTAAAAAAGATATTTTCTTCTAGATTAAATCATATCTAAGTAAAATATTTATTTAAAAATTATTTTTATGTCTATATAAAACAATACTCGATGCCAAATATTAATATGACATTTTTTCATATATTTTTATACAAATATTTATTACCAGTTAATTTATTTTTTTAGCAAATTTGTTTAAAATTATGTTTGCGTATTAAAAAAAATATTAAATAAAACGATCGACCTGTCCACATGCAAAATATTTGTTTAGTATATTACCACGTAAATGCACATAAAGTTCATTATGATAATGTTACATTATCATAATGAATGTAATCATAATAAATCAGTATTAGCATGCAGATTTAGTAGAATACACTTATATATATATATATATATATATATATATTATGTTAATTTTAGCCTCTGCGGATTTTTCAAGAATAATTTAGGAACAGATTTCATCGAAGAATAAATTTTATTCCTTTTAATGATAGTAATATATTCTACAAACTGTTGGTTAAATAATTTATTTATTATTGGTAGATAATTGGAAACTGAAATTAGATGTACATTTTTGTCTAATGATAAATAAATGTGTAAGGAAATGATGACAAAAAAGTACACCAATCTACGAATTCAATATTTTTGTATACCTTTAGAAAATTTATATCTAAAAAAAATATACAACAGAAATTTTTAGTAATGGAATATTTTTTTTATCGTGAAATATTATTTAAGTAATTTTTTCATATATGTATAACGAATTCCAACAATATGAATCAATTAAGAAACATAACGTAGTGTTCGGTCATGAATAGAGAGTATGGCTTTTACATTCTAGATTTAACTCCCACCGAAACGTTTGTAGATGTAAACCGTGCAGATGTAATTGGACTGAGTCGACGTTTCTATTTACCTGATGGAATCATCTTCGAACATGGAGATTGATTCAATGAAGTGAATTGAAACAAACGAGTTCAGGCAATTTAATAAAATCACAAAAATCCTCTCGGTATTAAAATTGGATATTTTGAAATATTGTGTGTTTCTTAATCAGAAAAATATTTTATCAAATATTTTTAAAGCTGATTAAAAAATATATAAAGGTTTCTATTCGGTTTTCGTTTGTTTGGAATTATATGTATTTTTAATTGAACCAACTAGTTAAAATATGTAGGAAAATAAACCTTAGAAAGAGAATTATATATTTTTTTAAATGAAATCTGTTGAAAAATAAACGAAAATAATAATTTATGTTCATAATAATTAATACTGAAACAACTTGTTTATATTTCAGTTCATTTATTATTCATATTATTTTTGTTAAAATATGTTTAACGTTTGACATATTTTCAAAACATTTCTAGATTATTTTCTAATAATATTCCCTCTACAATTATTCTATGTTGGAAAATTGTACTGATTTCTAGAAATATTTATTTGTATCAGTGCGTTGAAAACAATGTTTATTGAATCGATATGTTCTTAGACAAATAGATATAAATAACCATACTCGAAATCGTTCGATTAAAAAAAATCGTATTCGATTTATGTTAAAGATATCCGCATTTATTAGATAAACGAGAAAAATGAACGAACGTACAAACAATCTCGTGAATGCTGCGAAAGTGTACATCTGGTATAAGAAAGCAAACTTGAAATAAATTTATATTAAAAAAAAGTATTGAATGATATATTAAAAATGAGCTCGCTTTCCTGCCAAACTTATACGTCCGGTATCAAGTTCCCTCCATATGTAGTAAAAAATACACGTATGTAGATTTATTTTGTGTACGATTATGATTAAATTGTATAATATTATTATTGTAACAACATACACTATGTAATTAAAAAAAAGATTATGTAAGATGTTAATTGTAAACCGTAGATATTATTAGTAGTGATAAATATATTGATTGTGATTTATGTTTATTTGTATGGAGAGGTCATGCGGTGATTCGATTTAATGTCAACATTTTTGTATTGATTCATTCTGGAGTTTCATACATAAAATAATTCATAAATATGTACACAAAAAATATATAAATCGTCTCCATAAATATAAATTAGGATAGGTTCGTATGATTTTCAACTATTTTGTACTTTTTTCTTTAAATTTTTTTAAACTTTAAATTCAAATGATTTGAACGATTTTCAATATATATATATATATATATATCTATATATGTACTGAAAATCTTTATAATATATATATATATATATATATATATATATATATATATATATATGTATGTATATAATGTACACAGAGAAAATAGATGATTTTTAATTAAAACAGTCTTTTACTAAATAAATGATGCTATATGAAAATTAATAACAACTAAAATTTAAGTCACTGACATACCAATCGTTGATGTTAAAAATTATTTCAAACTTGCTTATCGTTTATTTATTAATCAGATTACTAGCACAATTTTATTCTCAAATATTAATCAAATTGTTTACACAAAATAATGATTTACATTTAATTAAGATGTATGTCTATTGAACATATTATTTTTTAACAATCTCTGTTGAATTGAAAAAATAAACTATAAACAGAATGTCTGAATAAATACAAATAGAATAAGATATACGATTTTCAAGTATTTTTTATTTCTTCTTTAATTTTTTTTTAAATTTAAAATCAAAAGATTCGAAAAATTGTAAGAATATATAAACAAAATATCTAATTTTTAATTAAAACACTTTTACTAAAAAAATAATGCTATATGCAAATTAGTAACAACTAAAGGAGAGAGTAACTGACATATCAATCGTTGATGTTAAAAATTATTTTAAACTTGTTTATCGTTTATTTATTATTCAGATTATTAGTAAGATTTTATTCTCAAATATCAAACAAGTCGTTTCTATAAAATAATATGTAACCTTTAATTAAGATCTAAGACTATTAAACATAATATCTTTCCAACAAGCCACTGTTGAATTAAAAAATAAACTATAAACAGAATTTCTTTTAAAAAAGCAAATACAGAGCTAATGGCAGAAAAGTCAATGGACTGAGAGTGTTATACATAAAAGGGACCGGGACCTGAGGCAAACCTAGAAATATTTACCTTTCAATTTCGTTAATTGCTACAGTTTCAAGAAACAATTTGTTTTACCCTTGAAAATCAATGTTCAGATTACACTTTTACTTACGTCTGTATTATAAAATTCAATTAATACGAGTACAGAAAAGTATTAGATTAAAGCGAATATTTTGTCGAAAGCAATTTCTTTATAAGATTTTTTATTGTCATTCGTGATTCTGTTTTTATTTTTCTAAAAATAAAAATATATTTTTTAATATTTATTTAAACACTTCTTAATCAATTGTAATTTAATAGGATGACATTTCCATATTATCCAAATTATTAATTGATATATATATATTATTAAAAGTAATTATCGATTAATAATTAGAAAATATTAGCAGAAAAAAGGCAATATATCCTGATAATGCACTTTTAAATGGATGTTTAAAGAAATTATTTACTTTCTAGTTAAAATGTTGTATGCCGTATCATCAATTTTACCAATTCTTTATATAGTTGTTTATCGATGTTATCAAATATTTGCTACATATTCATATTTCCATATAAAGTTGCACACTAACGATAATTGAAGCAGGAACCTATTATTATCCAAAGCACGTTATATATACGATATGCATGAGTTGGTCGTTGTTCGTTTATAAACGCGTACTTGTCAGCTTTTATAAACGGCTATTGCATTAATTTTCGATTGAGTTAATAATAAAGAACGTTTTTCGATACTAGCCTCAAATAAAGTTATCTGTAACTTCTGTTTGTAACGCGAGTTTCAGAATCAAATAAGAGATTTTATTGAAGATAAAATCGATATTCAGATCTCAAAAATCGATTGTGTTTCGTTAAATATTAAATACTTTAAATTGTTCTGTTTCCATAAAGAAATAATCTCTCTAGTTTATTAAATTAAAACAAATAGAAATCACTTTAGTATTAAAAAATACTATTTTTTTTATTTTGGAAACAATTCAGATAGAACATCACTGAATATAAAAAAATATATAACTTACTGAAACGATTACATTCTTTCTTCAATTAGACTATTTTACTTTTATAAACGAATCACTCTCCACATACAATTTTTTTATAAAAATGTTCAACAATTACTTATTGTTTATTTTGTTTTGTTCTTTCTATATTTGGATGATGATATTATCATCTTCAGTATGTAAAGGTGTAGAAAACGGACTCTCCTATGCTTTGGAATTAGATTTGTCTTTATTTTCATGATCTGAAGATCATCTCTATAAAAATATATACAAGTCAAATCAGAACGAACAGTAAGCAATTGTTAAACATTTTAATAAGAAAACCTTGCGGTGTGCGGGAATGAATCATTTGTATAAGTGAATTTGACTAAAGTACCAAATCTATAGTAATAACAACGATTTTATTTGAATTTATATTTACAATAAATATTAAATATATTTAAAACATGAAAAAACAATAAATTAAAAGCTAATATTTCGAGAAACAGTAATTTATTTTTCAAGTATTTTTTATTCTTGCCTCAGATTCGATAAACTATCAATTTTTGTAATAATTATCTATTTTATTTTAGATAAATATTCGAATATACATTTATAAAAATGTATTCGAATAGAAAATTAAAACTCTCGTTTTAATTTCAGCTCCGTTTTTCGACTAACTAAATATTCTGCTTTAAATATACAACTCAAACATATATTATGTCGTTGAAAGTAGAATATTTTAATTTTAAATGAAATTTAACACATTTTTTTGACATTTTTCTTTTTTATCTATCAAATATGTCAAACAGTTATCGATTTTTTAATAAAGATTAAATATAATTTATTCATTTTTGTAAGAATTATTCTAATATACATTCTTAATATTAAAAAACATTTCAGAAAAATTATTGATTTAATTGAAATCTAAATAAATGATAATATGTTATCGAGTTATAAATCCTCGAATTAAAAAATTAAGATTTTTTCTAACTTAAAAAGTGATTAGAGGACAAATGGATTCATGTAAAATCAGAAAAAGATAAATAAACTAAACTTGTTTATATCTACATATATATTAGGTTGATATGAAATAATTGCGGTATTTTATATACATTTGTATGTCATAAACCGCAATTATTTTTCTACAAATCAGATTAAACATTTCTTCGGGAAGTGTTTAATATATTGTTATATTTGATTTAAAAATTGAAAATATTTTAAGCTTAAGAAATGACTTAAGAGAATATATAAAGGAATTTACGTAAAATTAAAAAAGAGATTAATGAGAAGAAATACGATTGAATTAAAAAAATATAAACATTTATTTGAGTATTGTTTAAGATATTATAAATATTTGATTTAAAAACTGATATTCTTTGTCTCTTAAACAGTGAATTTATTAAAATATAGTCATTAAATTAATAATTTATAATATAATGCAATTAATAAGGGGAAATATTTCAGATTTAGAAAAGTTGAAAAATTTTTGAAAATAGATTACTAAATTATAAATATTTGATTTCAAAATCAAGATTATTCTGATATGAAAACGCAAATTGAGAAATAACCGATTTAGATATAAAAATGTTGTATATGTTATTTAATATCATTTCATAAATTTTCACTTATTTGAAAAATGTAACCTACACGTTTATACATAAAATAATCCTTCATCAACAGTTGGTATGTTTATACAACACGAAAAACATGCTTCTAAAGATTGTTAAAGGGAATACAGATGTCCCATTAACTCGACGAAACGTTCTGACCTTTTGTATATTTTTGTACGCATTTAAATGTCTCTTAAAAGTCATTCATTAAATACTTTATGTAAATAGTTGACTGTATGTTTTTGTTAATTTTATAAATAATAATAATATATATTATGAAATTCAAATTTGTGTAAATTGTATATATATATATATATATATATATATATATATATATATATATATACATACACACACACATAAAGCATATATGTGTGAAATTACAAGTTAGAAATTTTATTTACCTGAACAAATATCATCAAAAATGTTGCATATTAAACAGGATCACACAATAACAAACGACATTATTGTTTGACAGTTACACAAGATGAAAAATCGTTTTATCAAAGTTTCTAGTGAAAATGTTGAATTCGTTTCGGTTATATAGCGATTTGTTAAATGTGGCGTTAGTTGAATTATGTAGCGTTCGGGTACACTAAAGTCAAAAGATGGATGGTTTCTGGATAAACGTTTATGTGTCTCGCACTCCATCACCTCCCTGGTGAACGTACACTACGTTGTAAATGTCATGTATTTATCTTTTTGATAAGTGTCGTCGACGGTTTATTCAGAAACGTATTTTTTGTCGCGATAGAAAGAATAAAAAAAATTCATACACACACATCTGTCTTACACACTGCATATACCAGTATTTAATATAAAGTGTATTAAATAAATATTACAAAACCGCCTGGAAATATATTTCATAAGAAAATATATACCATGTGTACATTAAACATAATGTAAACGTAACAGTATTATCATTTTCTGTCAATATTATTATTATAGAGTGATCAATGGTGCCAAGTGTATTTTTAATTAATAAATAAATTTTCTTTTTGCTGTAATTTATGTCTGATATTTGTATAACACCTATTATAAATGTATATATATATATATATATATATATATATATATATATATATATATATATATTGCCTTCTTTTTTATCACAAATGCAATTATTTGGAATTTATGTGTTATAATTTATAAAATTTGTACCATGCATGAAAATCATTTTTTCAACCGAATAAAAATTTAACATCAATGGATATTAATTTATATCATAATGGAATAATCTATGAATTTTGTTAATTATTAATTGTACTTCGAAAACAGAATTGATAAATATTTTTTTAATTTTATTACACAAACCAGATAAATTTAGAAAATGAGTATTTGTATATTCCATTAACTGTTACATTGTATCGTTAAATAATAATTTAACCTTTATTTATTTTTATTTTAGTACAGAAACTTTTTCCATAAGTTATTTATTTTTTACTCATCCATTAATCTATTCATATTTTTCAGGGTTGCAGGGTGAGTGAAAAGTTCGTTTATAATCACTGATACTTATTTTTTAAACAAATCGGCTTTTTTATAACAAATATTTGAAGAAGCTGTTTATATTTACTTGTTTTTATTTTTCATTGATACAATACATTTTGGTTCTTATAGCATTTTTAATATTTCTACTTACCGCGTTTGAAGACAAAAGTCTAATGTTTCTTATCTATTAATAGTAGTTGTTATTATTGTTATTTTTTATAGTAGTTGTAGTAGTAGTTGTTATTAAAAACATTGTTATTTTTTTGCGAACAAACGTGAGGTTTAACCCTATTTTAAGTACAAGCAGATTGGAAGTTTACTCAGATTATCGCAAAATGGAATATGCGCGGTGGACTCGTTTGTTTTTGTCTTAAGCGGTTAATTGACAAATCAGATAACTTACGTTAATAAAATAGAATTCTAATTTGTTTCAGTCCTGTGCATTTAGATTTGAAGTTATATTTCTTGTCCTTGATGTCATTGTTTTCGTCTTTTGCCTAAAAAAGTGTGACCTCAACACTGTTCGGTCTTTTTTTACTGATAATAGACTCATCTTTCGAGATTTCATGTGGATAAGATGATGGAAAACGAAATCGATAGTGCAAAAAGGGAAAAAAATAGAGACCTCAAGGATAAGAAACATAACTAATAAATTATACTTTAAAATAAATGAGTGTGTGTTTTTCAAACATGTACTTTTATTTATAAAATCTATTTTTCATTAGAAAAAATAAATCTATGTTTTGTTCCCCAATGCCTGTTTATTCTTATTAAGTTCTTCCTTGTACAGTTTTATTCTTATTATTTAATCGTGTCCTACCTTTAATACTAGTTGCACATTTTCACTGCCAGCTGAAATCATACACAATTGTAAACGCTTGCTTTTTCCCTTTATAAAATTAAATATAATGTTGTTTTTATCAGCTTGTTATAAATTATTGTGTTTTAGGAATTTTTTTCTATTTTCGACTATTGTATATCACTGGCGATACAATGTTCTTGTACTGAACATAAAAAAGAATATACAAAGTTATGTGTCACAGATGTATGATGGATTTTACTCACCTGGTGCCTGTACACCGACCAATATGTTTACAGCGGATTTAAAAAAATCTTTTCTCCACTTTAATATTCATTTGTCAGATCAATAATCAGGGATTAGAAAAAGTTTTATCTTTTTTTGGAGCTATAATTTCATTTTGTTTACTTTCAATTGGCAAAAAATATAACTTATTTATTCTTTCTTTCATACAAATATGTTTTAATGTTTTATAATTATTTGGTTTAAAAATATTTTCTTAAAGTGAAAAGAATAAAAGATATGGCGAGAAATTGCAGATGAGATGTGATTATTGGACATATATTTTATTTGAAGAAAATTATTTTTGATATCATTTATATATATATATATATATATATATATATATATATATATACACATACATATATGTTGTACACATTCGTATAACAATTAATCTAAACTTCAGAAACTGTTTGAATAAAAAAAACTTTCAACAACTGCCACAGTCACAGAACAAAAACTAAAAAAAAGTCAGCTTAACTTGACCGTACGTTTTTTCTGGTAAAAAAGTGAACGGAACTTATTTGTTAACTGACATGATAGAAGATATAAAAAAGCGACCAATAGTACAACGTTCACATTGGCAGTCACACTTTTACGATTCTACTCTTTTTTTCCACGAAAGTGATGATGACGCGTTACAGCGGGCGAATGTTGGTGAAGGAAAAATGCGTAATTAGGCGATTGACAACTGACGGTAGACAGAATTATCTCTGACAGCGGGAAATGAAGCTGTCAGCTCGAGGCCTGCCTGTGTCTTGTGTCGCGGGATAAATCAATAGGGGAGGATGCTCGTGTCCTCCCTACCGTCAAATGTTGGTGCGATAATATCGTCCCGTCTGTGTTCAACGTTAAGCAATGCGATATACGCTTACACATGCCCTACACTCGACGCGTCGACAAATCATACGTCATGTCGAACATTAATTGATAACAATTGATCTCATAATTATATATATATATATATATATATATATTCGTGTTCAAACAAGTGCATAATAAAATCATAAATAAATTACGTCTCTTAATTCAATTTATATGAATTGATTACCTACATTATCATTTATATATTAGGAGTATCGGAAAGTTTTTTGTTTAAATGATACAGTGTTGCTGGAGGAAATAGAAGCAAATCCAGAATTAACAATTCATGAATTGTCTAATAGACCTCAGTACCCCTGGTCAACAGTACAAGAACATATGAAAAAAAATGGAATGGTCTGGAGAGAAGCTGTTTAGATACCACACGATCTTACTGAAAAAAATAAAATGGTTCTAAAAAAACAATAAGGGTTTCCGTTGAACCTTTTTTAAAAGGTATTGTCACTGGTAATGAAAAATAGATCCTCTATGACAACAGAAAACGTAATAAACAATGGTTGTCACCAAATCAGAAAGCTAAACCATCTCCTAAGCCAAGTTTGACCACTCGAAAGATATTATTCTGTGTTTGATGCGATCATATAGGAAACGTTTATTATGAGACGTTAAACCCGGAGGAAACTGTTAATGCTGATCTCTATTCTGAACAATTGGATCGCTTGAATTAGAATTTAATCAGAAAACGGCCAGACTGTAAATAGAGGTGGCGTTATTCTTCAACACTACAACGCATGACCGCATGCAGCTAAAAAGACACATGAAGAAATTTCGGTTGGGAGGTTCTACCGCACTCTTCCTACTCAGCAGACATTGCACCCTCTATCACTTATTTCGGTCAGTGAAACATTTTTTTTTTAGAAATAAGACACATAGAGATGTGAACCTTTTTAAAATGACCATTGAACAATTTATTTCTAAAAAGAACCACGAATTTTATAAAACAGCAATATTTTCTCTTTCTTATAGATGGAATAGTGTGATAGATAATGATAAAAACTCTATTATTAAATAAACTACAATTTTTTTCTCTTAATTGGTTTTTATTTTAATATAAAAAACGAAAAAACTTTCCGGTACCCCTAATATATATATATATATATATTTATATATATATATATATATATATATATATATCCGAAACAAATGTCATTGCACTTGTTAAACATGAATAATCATACCGGTTTCAATAATTTCTTTCGAATTTATTTTTGTCGATTTCAACATGATTTAGATCGATGCATGTTTACGAAATAAAAACAAATGTCATTCATCTGAAGACAAGTAATTCCTGTTCTCCAGTTACTCGTTTAAGTGACCAAATATTTTTATATAGAGCATTTGTAAGAATATACGGTTGCAGTATGTATGAATGGTAGAATGTATTGAAAGTTTAAATAAGTCAAAGCCGAAACAATTCTTTTGTCTGTGTGTTAATTGTTTAATGATTTCGAAAATTGAAAATAAACTACAGAAATAATAGTGATTGTTTATCGATGAAATATAGTAATTATTATATTTTATTTTTTGATAAAGAATGAATGGAAGTAATGCCATTATGAAGCATAGGTTTGCTGTTTCAAAAATTATATTATTATGTGTAGACATTACTTAGATGCCTTTTTTTATAGAAAATGAATGTTTATGGAAAAATGGAATACATTTCAGTCGTCAAAATTACTCTTTTATTTGATATAACTTTACTCCATCTGTCAAGTAACTGACGAATCTTGTCGAGAAAAATATATTTGTTTTAGGTCGATGAAGTCGTAATACATTTTCTTTCCTTTTCCACTGTTTTATCATTTTTTGCATGTTTTATACGTGATAACACCTTCTTTAAAAGCTGAAGAAATCATTCCCGTGATTTCGTCAGACTTTTTAACTGAAATGCGAAAAGTTTTTATTGCCTAATAAGCTGCTTTTGGAACAACATTGTGTTCGACACTTTTGCGAGGTTATGTCATTGGCCAAGATATATAGTGTTTTTAAATGTTAAGATTGGCACTTCAAAGTCCTAAAATGATTAGAAAATATTTTAATTTGAAACAGAGTTATGATTGATCCAATTTAAAGACAATTTTCTATCTAAATAATGTAATAATTACCAACTTGTCATAAATGAATCAATAATCCAAACCTCCAAATTTCTTTATAAAATAAATCTGAACTCCAAAACTGTTAGTATTGAGAAAAATAGCAACGTTTTTCATACTATTTAATGGTATATTGATCTTTAAGGGAATATAAATAAGTATTCTTCATAGTAACTAATGAAACAATTCAAAATTTTAGTTTTTTCCTTCAGATATAAAATTAAATATACATTGAGTTATAAAGTAAATTTTTAATATTCATTAAACAGATTTGTTTTGATAAAAATGTGTATTGCTAATAAACATTATGGAACTATGGCGAAATCAGTAACATGTTTAAAACCTTTCATTTTTGACCTAAAAAAATGTCATTTACAGTATATCAAATTTGGCGAAAGGTCATATTCTTTCAAAATCAAATTTTTTGAAAAAATATTAGGTTAGTTAAATCAGATACCAACCAACAATATTGAAAGTAGACAATCAGATTAATTAAAATATTTGAAGTTTAAACTATAAACATGTTAATTTTATATTCGTTATGTGAAAAACTATTATTTATGTCGAAGTGGTACTAGTCTGGGTTTCTTAATTGTATTTTTTATAAAAAAAAGTTTTAATTTGTACCCAAATGTCCAGTTGAAGAATTTAATAAAAGATGAAAGGAAATACTCCTTAACTATAAAATACCAAAATGTCATATAAATAAAATCGATTCTAATGAAAATCATATTTTTGATATAAATGATTAATTGACGAAAAAAAATGTTTCTATAAGATTTTTGATTTTTACTCTCAAAAATCGTGATCCTTAGTAATCAAATTTGATCAAATAATAAAGATTGAATTTATTCAGAATATATCTAAAATTTAAAAAAAAATTTCAATCGTTTTGACGAAAATGTATCATATTGATATTTTCATCATTCATTTTGGGAAAAATGTTTCAGTATTTCATAAATAATTCAATAAGAATAATTTAATGTTGGAAAAACACGATTTTAAAATTTCATATCTATAATTTCAAGTTCATCAAAAATTATAATATTTTCTTTCAAATCTATTTTTAGAAAAGTGAAAACTTTTCGATTAAAATTTATACTTGTATCAAAAGCGATTTTAATAAATAATTTATAACATTGACTTAGGTTCGACTGCCTTTCAAACTGTTGAATAAAATATAACACATGTCAGTAAAATAAATATTTTGAATCAATACTCAGAACTCATACATTTTGTATTAAAAAATAATAATTTACCGCTTTCTTAAAAATAAAGACCGTAAACAATAAGATTTATTATCATTGAATAATTTCATAATTAATGGTATTAGAAAATTCTAGCTACAAATACATAAATAATACTAAAAAAGAATTGATAAATCTTTTGAAAAGTTACTTGTCTATATTTAAAAAAATCAATTTCATTTCACCGTAATAATTGACTGATTTACAAGATGACTCACAGTTGTATATGTAACATTGTTAATAAACTTGCTCATAGTTGTGTTGAACTACCGTTCTGTCGATGTGTTCTTGAAATAAGTACTTGAATTTCATGCCTCATATGCAAAGTACCGATTAAGTTGCGACCAAACATGTGATGTGTTACACTGCAACACACACACACAAATGATCTTCGACATGTTGAATTGAAGGAAAAATGTAATGTTAATCTGTATTCGAAAGAGATACAAGACTGATTAAATAAATGACGATTTTATCTCTGCAAAACTTCAAGTTTTAATAAATAGCTGTAGTTACTGTTAGGCACACAATGAGCGATATTAATTTTCAAGTAAGACAAAAGAAGTTTTATCTAAAGACAATTAATTGAATACAAGTTCAGAATGAAAGTTTGTAGTTTGAATAATGTTGTGAGTGTGAAAGAGGAACTTTTTGGAATAAGTTATGAATGACTGTGAAGTATACTTGTTTGAAGATTTTTACATAAATCATTCAAGTTTTTTAAGATGTATTTGAGTTTTAATGTAAGGTATGGTTAAAATACAGTTTTAAATATTCTGGAAAAATATTTAAAAAAATAAATACTTAAATATGAAAGAAAAGGTTTTCAAAGATTTGTTAAAAAACAAATTAGTGGTGATTTATTAAATCCATTTAGAGATCTTTACAAAAAACATGAAAAAATTAAAAATTCTGTATTTGTTTTTTTTTTCTTTTTTTTTAAATATAAGAGAATTGCTATTAAATAGATAATAATCAGTGATTGAACATTTAAGAAAACTAAATTCTGTATTATTTGGAATATGAATTTGTCTATGAAAGAATATTAATACAATTCAAAATGTATTAGGTATAAAAATTAATTCTCTGTGTTCAAAATGAATCAATCATAAAAATAAACTAAAAATATTTATTTCTTTTATTAAAACAGTACAGACAGATTGACTAAATATCTTATTTATATCACTGTGTGTATTTTATTATAAAAATGTCTTTATATTAGATATAAAAATTAATTCGCTGCGTTTACATTGAATCAATCATAACTCATTTTAATAATTTCATTTAAACGTTTTTTTTATTGCACGTTTAACTGTTGTTTGGTTTTGTACCCAATCTATATTTCTGCTATCACTTCTTACTATCATTATATATCTTTCTATAAATGAGGTGTAAAAATCAATTCTGTGTTTTTAAATAGAATTAATTATAACTCGGATTTAAATTAAAATATTTTCTCGTCGTGACCATGTTATCATTTAAAAACGTTATATATTCTGGCCAAGAAATTGGCATAACCTCACAAAACAGTAGAGAACACGACGGCATCCGAAAAGAAGCATATTATGTATTGGATACTTTTTGCATTCCAGTTGAAAAAAAACGTTGCCAAAGCAGCGGAAACAATTTGGAGAAAGGTGTTGTGACATTTAAAACAAGAAAAAATGTTAAAATAGTAGTAAAAGTCGGAAAATACATTATGACTTCATCGACTCAAATCCACCATCATTTTTTTGGACAAGGGATTCGTCAGCTACCCGACAGATCTAGTAAAGTTATATAAAATAATAAAGGATAATTTGAGGATTGGAATGTATTTCATTATCTGTAAACATGTATTTTCTATAGAAAAGGCACTGAATTAATTTATATACCTAATAATTTATCGAACTGAGAGGATTTTTCTAAAAGTATACGAATTTAAATTCTTATTCAAATCCTTACTGTTGGGTTGTTACTTTTTCCTTACAGCGATCAGATTCAATTCTTGTACAGGTAGTTTAATATTCAAGTATTAATTCAGTTAGAAAGTACAAATGTCAAGATTGGTCATAATAAAATACAAAATGACATAATGCTCAAAAATTAAACAAAAATATAATAAGAGCGTACAGGTAGAGATAGAAATATTTTTATTTCTTATACAAGTTGTTTTTTTTTAACATGATGATGGGAATCGTCCTCTAAATGCACATAAAGAATAACTTAAAATGATTAATAATCAATTAAAAAATATTTTTGACTAGAAAAAAAATATCGATGCTCTCTTTAGAAAATTTTAACTCAATGAAACTAACATGACTATAATTATTTTTTTTTTAAATTGAGCTGAATTGCAAAAAAAAGTATTTTACAATAGTTACAAACAAAAATAGTGCTATGTAAAATATACACATACAACATTTCCATTATTGAAACTAAAATTCGAATGAATTCACGATGATTGATTTATTATTAATAGGTTCACTTTCGATAAATGCATATTCGAAAATTAAATAGAATTGTTAATTAAATTTCGTACGGTTTGTGGTATAGTCGGTTAATGCAATCGCTTTGTATTCGAAATGTGGTGAGTTCGTGTGATGAAGGATCTAGCTGTTAGCGACACGATGTATACATTTCAGTGTCAGCTTTTTGTGGTTCACATATATTAAATCATATTTGGGAACAGTTTTTATTAATGCGTTATTAAAAAACCCACATCGACTGAAAAGAAAACGTTTGTTGAATAATAAATAAGCCGGTCCGTGAGAGTTGACATCATTATTTTATTTCTAAAATAATATCACGAAAATTAATTAATTATTTATATAATATACATATATGAAAATGGATATTTTATGTCAAATTTTTCAAAAAAAACTTCGAACAGAAATTCAAATAAAGAATGAAATGTAAATATATTAATTTTTTTTATTGCTATTTTCTGTATGCTATTGATTTTCTTGTATATGTCCTTTACATTTTATCTTGTTGTTATATTTCTTTAAATCATTTCATAGCTTGTTTTTATTCAACCGGTTAAGAATTGTCTTACCTTTAGGTAGTCGTTATAGAATTAATTCTGAATAGATTTTTTTTTAGTTAATATGAAAATTTTATCTCAAGATGAAGCAATTTGAAATTAGTTGTATAAAACATAAATAAAAAATGACTTAAAAGAAGATAGGAACCATATATATATATATATATATATATATATATATATATGGTTATATATATATATATATATATAGTTATATATATATATAAATATATATATATATATATGTATATATAGTAATATAATTATAAATGTCCAATTTTAAGTTAAGAAAATAAATATAACTACGTATAATTGAGGTACGCAAAAGAGAAATATAGAATTGTTGAGAGAGTTGGTGCCGTATTTTCTTAAAAAAATGATAATTGTTACTGTTTGGAAATATTTCAACTAGAGAATCTGTTTCAAAATATTTTTTACTATATTTCTTTGAACTGTTGTTCTTTTAAATTGTTTTCATGGTTTATAGTTATTTATCTATAAGTATATTTTCATGCATATCAAACCAGTGATTTAATTGTGTCTTTTAAAATTTAAAAAGATTGACATAAAATAAAATTAACTATTTTGAATCGTGAAACAATTTGATAAAAATGTATCTGATGTTCGAAACGATGGGACAGAGTTTAGTTCTAATGACACGATGGACTAATGGAATAAAATATGAAGATATAAATAATAAGAGTAGATAAGTTAAAAGAAAGGAAACGGATTGGAAATTGAAAAATGTAAGAGTCTAAATTATGAAAAATCTTAATATTTTCTTGATTTTATCTTGGCTGAAACAATTGAATTATCGTAGGCTGATATCTGGAAAAAAAGAGTTTAAACCCATTTTAAATAAAAGAATTAGGATTACAGTTCACTGTACTGATCCTATTTGCATATGGATAAGGAAATTTTCTTTCTGACTGGGAATAATAATTAAATTTTCTGTGTGTAGATAAACTTATCAATGTTCAAGAATATTCCAGAACTTTTACTTAGCTTACTATTCCTACCCTTGCAGTACTGTGAAGGAATCAAGGAGATATGTATATATATATATATATATATATATATATATATATATATATATATATATATATGGTTAGAAGATTTCTAATCTTCCACGTATAAAATTGTTGTATCTGACAGAAATCTATCGCAGTTTTCATAGACTTCAACCGTTCTGTATTCTAAAACAAGGTTACTCTATAGCAATTTTCTCGTATAAGGGTTTGTTTCTTTATAGAAAATTGCACCATTTGCCACTAGGTGTTGAATTTCTGTCTGCAATTGCGTGCGGATAATCTAATTTAATTAATATTTAATTTATTTCACACCTTATTTACATCAAATAGATATTTACTTAAAAATAATATATTATTTATCGCTGTTAAAAAATACTGTTACACATAAAAATTATATTTTTTTATTTTATAATATAATAAACTTTGTTTATTTATTAAAAAAATATTACCAGCGCAAATTTTTAGTATGTAAATTTTAATAAAGGGAATGTAACTACTTTTCAGGAAATTCAGGCTTATATATAATTAATTTTCAAATTTAAAATATAAGAAAAATATGAAGACGAATAAAAAAATTATAAACAGACTTTATTTAAATATTATTTTTTAAAAAAAAAACAGTTTAAATATTTTTTTTACAAATGTTAAATAATATATAAAAATATTTTGTCAAACTTGACGAAGTCCGTATCGATCTTAAACCCCAAATATCCAATCCATCCTGGTCAAAGTCATATAAATATTTTTTTATCGCATGATAGTTACTGTTTCATAATTTTATACTTGCATTTATAATGTGTGATTTAAGTAATGGACATAAACAGTCGTTTTGTATAAAAATACATCATAAACACATTTTTTATTTTATTAAAATTTAAATATGTTTAAAAGTTCTTAATTTTTCTTTTCCACATCTCTTTAGAATAAACTAGAATGTCCAGAAATATCTGTTGATAAAAACTATTTAATTTATGATTTTAAATCTTACTATACAATCTTTTAAACAAGAGATACGTGGATACAAATTGATACAAATATGATTCATCTTCGCCGACACAGCATAAAAAAATAATAATATTAAATATAAGTGCGAAAATAATATATAATTACTGAAATTATTGAAACCTATTTCAATTTTTCTTAATTGAATAGAACAAAAAACATATCTGATTGAATTCTCACACAAATCCTCAGGCAAAAATGCGTAAATAATACAAAAATATGCGAAAATAATGATCTAATTCCATAAAAAATAAATTGCTTATTTCAATTATGAAATAAGAATAGTCTTAGGGTTTCAAATAATTATTAAAAATTATATAAAGCACGAACAGATTTCCATGTCTTCAAAAAATCTACATACCTTTATATTTATTAATTAAAAAAAAGATGGAAAAAATATTGAATTTATAAAACAAATTATTTTAAGAGTTAATCATTTGTTGCGTTCGTGTAAAACGAATTATATTTTTCTTGTAATAGACACGTTTTTAAAAAAAATGTTTTCTATACGAAGAAAATTCCGATATTCATGAAAATTCGAAAAGATAATCAATAGAATTCTGTAAGTAATGTTACGTTTGGAACGGAATTCATGATGAAGGTTTGTTTCTAGAAACGAAATGTCGATTTTCTCCACTAGATGTATATATTTAGCAGAAAATCCTGTAATATATATATATATATATATATATATATATATATATATATATATATATTTATTTATATTTATTTATATAACATATATTGTTAAAAGATTAGTTACGATTGAATTTCAAACATTACAATTTATTAAAATATTTTAAATCTCGATAATTTAGTTAATCCATTATTTCTAAAAAAGTTAGGTTCGATTTGATGGAATAATTCCATGAACACAGATATTCTAGTGTATTATTTTGATTATTTTCAGAAAAATTAAAAGAAATGTTATAATTTTGTAATATTTCAATAGTTCTATTATAACATCCCAGAAAAAAATTATAATTATCTGAAACTGCGGTTGTAGAAAACACGTTCAACAGTACATTAAAATTAAGAAAGATTTCTTTTCAATTGAATCAAATTGTAACGAAATTCTATTTGATTTTTCGCATTTGATTTGAAAAATCAATAATTTTATTGATCAAATTCACCTTCTAGACGAATATACTCGTCATATACATCTAACAGGTTAATTGACACTGCGCGTCGACCTAATGAAGATTTTTATTTTTTTAAACGAATTTTTAAATCAAACTAAATTTTATATTCTTGTACACTATGTAAAACATTTAGTACGGTTATGAATACATATATATATATATATATATATATATATATATATATATATATATATATATATAGAGAGAGAGAGAGAGAGAGAGAGAGAGCCAAAATTTACCATCTTATTTATTTTGCTTATAACTTTTATAGTTTCATTTTTTTGTCATTTCCTTCCAGATTGTTGAAGTGAAATTCTGAAATTTTAAAATGAAGTTGATTATGAAAAACTTATTGAATTAATCTCTATGTCGTTTACAGTTTCCTTCATTTACACTTCCTTTTCATGTGTTCAAATATTGTAGTAAAAATAAATGTGTTGATAAATTATGAGACAGCCAATATATATATATATATATATATATATATATATATATATATATATATATATATATATATAGTTATTTATCTATTTATAAAAATAATAATCAGAAGACATATTTACACGTCTGGTTATATTTATAATTAGAACTTTTTGTACGTTCCAAATCTACAAAAGCAATCAAAGGTATATAATCAAAGATAGAGAAAATAAAAAGTAATTTTACACTCTCTACATCTAATATCAAAACAACAAATTGATCTTGAGATCTGGATTATAGAACATTCGTTGGTAAGAGGTTAGTTACAACGAATAATACGAATGAGTTTGATTAATTCACGCATCGATTGATAATGTAATTAAACTTCAATTAGTTATACATTTCATTCAGATTATTTTTCGGAAATATCATTTGTCTTTCCTTTAAAGAAAATGTATAAAATTAAACAAATACCTGTGATTACTTTTAGTGCTCGGTTCTAAAAATCAGAACGTTAATACAAAATACGTTTAAATACTTGGATTTTTCATTGAACACAGTTCATTCATTTTGAAAATTGCGTCATTTATCATAATTAATATTTAGTTGAGAAAGTTTCTAATTATATAAATCAAATAATAATACATTTATTAATAATAATAATAATACATAATAATCATACATTTATAAATCAAATGAAATGAAAAAAAAAACAATAAATTAAGTTGATTCAGTTTACAATAAATTGAAAAAACTTCAAAGAAAATAATTAAAAAGTTAATTACAGTCAAATAAATTCTTAAATTGAAAATTAACTTTCATAATTTTTAAATATGAGATTTCTTTTCAAGTTCTCATACGAATATTTAAAATATTTTATACGAAAAAATGTAACTATGAATGTTTAATGGCGAATAATAAATTTACTGACACTGTCACGTTTTTTTATGTAGGATTTTATCATCTTTTTTGCCTTAAAGCTATTCGTTTATTTGGTCAGATAATTTTTACCTGTACGAAAATCAACTCGTCATAGAACCACCAACCGTAGGGTATATTCATTTAATATTATTCATTTATATATATATATATATATATATATATATATATATATATATAGAAATTTAAATTTAATATTTCCAAGAAATAATTAAAGCGCTATTAAAAGAATTAAAATTTTATATAGATTCGTTTTATTATATTAAAAAGAAGTTTATAAGAGGACAACTAACTTTAAAAAAATGAACTTTCTTATCAGTTTAAATTATACGAGTTCATTTTCTTTTTAATGTTTTTTTATTTTAATTTTGTAAATCCTTGTAATTTCAGTTTAAATATAAGACGTGAATATTTATATTCTATTTTTATATTCTGGAGTATTATTTAAATTATAAAGGATTATTTGTATATTTATTTGCGTTTAGAAGAAATAAACATTTTTGTTTATTAAAAATAAAAATCTTGTTATTCAGTAAATTATAGTGTGTGTTTCGCTTTAAGTTTTAAATAAAATTAAGGTAGTGAAAATATTCATTTATTTATTGAATTTAAACATTTTAAATTTAATTGATTTCGAATTTTTTTAAGAAATCTAACAAATTTGAAATGAATCACACAGTAGAAACGTTCTTACACAACCAATTGAGTACAAATTAGATAGAATAGAACTTGTGTATAATTGATAATATATGTTTCTTGAACTTGAACATGAGAACATACACATACATACTGAAAGTTGTAACCATAATCGAAGTAACGAAATTTGCTGCTTCGAGGTCAAAACAGCAGCAAAATTCAACGATGCCGGAGATAATTGTCGTATGAAGAAGATAGTATATAGAACCGGAGCACAAAACTTGTAATCTTAGCGTATAGAGAATATCGAACCCCGAACTCGTTACTTCAATTATTGGCTTAGTTTGCGGAAATCGACTTCTCGGTGACTTTCGTATACGCTGCTAATATAATCGTCGGAAAAGAAGTTTATCAACGCGGTGATTCGTTTTTAAAAACGAACGATGAACAGTATCAATAACAAGTTCTGTAAACAGATTTGTTTATTTGAATGTTACTTTTTTATTTCTGTAATTTGTTTAAACGAATGAACCGAAACGGAATAGGAAAAATGTTCTTGAGTAATGTAAATAATATAAACACTCTATAATAATTTATATGGATCGTAATGATAACTTATTTTTTTTACATGACATCGTCTAGATAACATGGTTAGAGCGCTGTTATTTATGGTCTTTTTGAAAAATCGTTCATTCGATGTATATTTCAAAAATAATTTTATATTATACAACGTTATAGACTTGTGATTACACTTATTCGAATAATTTTTTTTATTTTCTGTAATAAAAATTGACTATATCAATTTATTTCTTAATTGTATACTGAAGAATTACTTCACAGTATAATTCTGTCACTGTAATGGAATTCATTAGTACAATTTAACTTTTCTGTAATTCGACAAATAACATTTTCTGTGACAAACTGTTCAATAAATGATTATTAACAATATTTGATTAATATGTTTATGCTTATGTCAGTTTCGATGGCGATGATATTCTGAAAATACTAAGGTACAGAAAATTCTGTTCCTTAACACATGCAGATAATGACATTGTCATCATAAACAACAATCAAAAATGATCAATAATCTTTTACTGAACATTGATCCGAAAAATAGGTTATGTTTGTGGAATGAGTGAAAAGTTATATGTGAAAGAGTAGTTTGTTGATTTATTTATGTACGAATTCCCATGAAATAAGATTTCCAAAAGGTTTGATTAAAGAAAATCTGAATTACAACGTTTATCACAAAAAAATAAACATATATTATAATCATGCTCTGTCTTGCTTAAAGTAATACATCGTAAGCGTCACTTCCAACTTTGTAACGCACTGATTTCTGTAAAATATGATTTAAGATATTTTATTTATGATCGAAATATTTTCCATGAAAAAATGTTCGAGAATATGAAAAAAGTTATGTCAACTGTTTGGCCAAGATATATAGTGTTTTAAATGTTAAGATTGACAATTCAAAAATATAAAACGACGTTAAAATATTTTAATTTGAAACAGAGTTATGACTGAGTGAATTTAAATACATGGAACTAACTTTTACATTTAATAAATACATTTTATAAGAGATGTTCTAAAAAATGTTCTATCCAATAGTGAATTTAAATTAAAAACGAATCAAATATTCAAAAAAATCAAAATGTTAGTATGGTAAGATATCTAAAGGTACGAACATGAAAAATAAAATAATCCTTTAGTAAAAAAAACTGCACGAGACAGAATAAAGGATAGAGGAAATAAAACAAACATGAGAAACGATCTCAGACGACTTTGACACATCTATTAATAATAAGAAGTGTCTGAAAACGATGACATAACGATCTATCCCATGAAAAAGGAGCTGATTTCATGACAAATACTTGTGTAAACCCTTTTTTACAAATTCAATCGAACTTGAACAGATAATAGAAAATCTATGGGTTTATTTTAGTGTTCTATTCGAAAGATTTTAGTAGAATTAGATTGTGTTGATTCATTTTAAACATTCAATTATAAAAATAATGATTCTTCGATGACTAGACTTAACATTTTTATAGATATGTTAATTGTTAAAATTTAAAAAATGTTTAATTTTTTAATAAAGTACTGAATTAATCATTTATAAAACAATAACAAATGTTTAATTAAAATATAATATATAAAATTATAATGAACTAGTACGAATTTTATTCCAATGTTAATGAATATGGTCGGCGCATAATTGGATACACAACTATATTTAATTAAAATGCAAATCGGAAACGTAATATTTTAATATAATTTATCAATGCAATCAATGTACATAAATCAACTTTCGTTATGAAAGAGAGAAAAAATCCGATCTTGAACATGAATATTTAACAAATATTATACATTCAAAAGTGATACTCATTAAAAAATGTATTAAAAACTTCACTTATAAAAGAAAGGAAGTGAAGCAAGCGGTCGATTCAGTTTATTAGATATTGAATTGATTTTGAAGGTCGTGCACATTGGAATACGCGGTGTGTGTGTTTTTTTAAGGAAAAAATGTGTCTTAAGGATATATTGGTTATCATTAAGTAATCAGTAACGTGGATTGAATAATGTATGTTATACAGTATTTATTTCAGTCTTAATTTATTCATGACGTTACGTTATTATAAACGTGTTAATCAGTCTTGAGTTAATGACAAGCAATATATTTCTCCTGTTTGAAAAATAAACTAAAAAATATTTTTTTTCTTCTATTGAATCAATACAGATTGTTTGACTGAGTATCTTACTTAAATCATTGTATGTGTATTATTTAAAAAAATATGTTTATATTAGGCGTAAGAAATAATTCGGTGTCTTTACATTGAATCAATTATAATTCTGGTTTCAATTAAAATATTTTCTCATCGTCTTAGGATTTTGAACTGATGACCTTGATATATAACCATAATAAAATATATCTTGGCCATAAATTCGGTACAACCTCACAAAACAGTAGCGAAGACGGTGGCGTCCGAAAAGCAGTATATTAGGCATTGCATACTTATCGCATTCCAGCAGGCCCGTAGACAAGTGAGAGTCAGGGGTCATTGTCCCCCTTACTGTTCCTTTGCCGCCCATTCTAAGAAAATTTGCGATTTTGGGGATTTGAAAATCATCAACGTTTATAGAATTTTATCTTATGAATTAGAATATTTTTTATTAAACTTTTATCTTTTAGATTCAAACAGGAAAAGAAATTCTTATAAATTGATTTCGATTCCTGTTCTATTTTAAATCTTTTATTTACTTCTGTTCTATTTTAAATCTTTTATTTACTAATATTGATATTTTTTAAAACGTTTCACTTTACAATTTTCCAACTTTAATACTTCTTTTCACATATTTCATAAATAAATAATAATGCATATAAAAAGTATGTAATAGTATTAAAATTTATTTCTTTAATATATTAAGATACATGAATCACATAATGGAATAAAAATCTATCTAATACAGATAAAGTGATTTCTACATATAGCATGAAGTTGCTATGGTAAAAGACTACACTTAATCCCCGACAAACCCACGATCCATTAAATATGTACTGACAATCTTGCCCTAAATTACTTTTTCTATATAACGATTAAAGAGATTTGTGTATGTTCTTTTTAAGAGATTTGCACGGGATTTAGTGAAGAATTTAATTATGAATAAATTTGCATTTTTTTTTATGAAGTATTAAATTTATTTTCATATACACATTTCATTCTAATTTTCAAATTAAAAATTTACGAATATCTTTCAGATAACTGTTTAAAATTGTTATCAATATAGTACGAAATCACTATTGGTAAGAATCCGATCCTCGTACCGTTTCGCTCTAGTGCAATGAAATGCAATAAATTTCGTAACAAATTAAGTTTCACGGCGTGGCATTGAACTTGGTTCTATACCGTCACTGTTCTCAAAAGATACGCCGGAGTGTATTTATTTATGTAGACGACTTGAGCTAGATATAACACTGATTTTTGAAGCCTCCGGCTACGAATTAACATCGTCAAAATCATTTACATCTGTTGCTTTATTCATAAAAGCAAAATGACGAGACACTGATGACGATTTACATGTGAACTTTACTGTCGGATGTTATTAAATCAAGTTGCCAGAAAAATATTCAAATGATTTAAGTATAATTTAACGGATTTCGAATGAAATGTATAATGCTTATGTTATTTATTTCGTATTTTAATTATCAATTTACTTAAGGGGATCATACAACACATTTAAATGTAAATTAGACTGACAGCCCTCTGAAATACTTTAATAGAGGCTTATTTTAAATCCCTGAAATGGTGTACATAATTATAACATTTTTTCCTATAGAAAAAAAACTATAGAATTTTTTAGACACAAAATTTATCAAATTTCAGTATATTTAATTTAAAAACTTTTTTTCAACATACTAGGGGACTCCGCTTCCTCTTACTCTCTTCTCTTGATCACCCTCCACCGAGTAGGACTGGCCTCCTCTCGTTCTCCCTTACAAATCACAGAAATTAACAAGTTATACAAAAAAGTTATTCATGTAAAATGAAAGTCTGAATTTTTATTGGAATAGTTTATAAAAATTAATATAACAAAATACAATGTTAAAATGTGTAACACATTTTTTATGTTCTTTATATCTGTGATCCTGTTGATATTCTGTCTCGATTGTCTTTATTCTTCTCAAACATTTAAGTGACTGTTTTCCACTACTAGTTTCAGCACGTGCTACATCTTCAAGTAGATTTTAGTTCCAAATTCAGATTCAAAATGGCACATGTGTTGAAACTAGTAGTAGTGAATAGATAACCCAGTTGATCTAAGCGAATAAACATCATCAGGGAAAAGCACTGAGTAGATCATATGGAAAAATTAATAAAAATTAAATATATTTTTAATAATAATTAAATATAACCTATTTTTCAAAACTTAAAATTGAATTAATTAGCTTGCTGAATTTTATAGATTGTTTTTACCTTCTATAAAACAGAGACTGTGTTTAATGTCCTTGTATATTTATAATCATATATATATATATATATATATATATATATATATATATATATATATATTAAGAAATAAAACATAGTAACTGTTAGAAAATCGATTACTGATATCTTAATGCTAAAACGCATTTAAGTCTGATAGTATTTTAATATACGATAGTGAATAGTTTAAATGCATATACTTATCTGTCTAATCTTTTTTCTCTTTCTTTATATGTATATAAAAAGTATTCTTATAAATTTGAAATCAATATTGATCATGAACTAAAAGAAACAGATAGCTCTGTTTACTCATGAAAATAAATTTCAACAAATGGCCAATAAATCAATGAACTTAACTGAAAGATGGACTGAGAAGCGTTAAAAAAGAAACGCCTCGACGAGAATCTTTCGTTTATTTCCGAGTGGAAAATTTTCAATCACTGTACAGGTCGAAAAACGATATATGAAGTTCTAATCTAAATGGTTGAGATAACAAGATTTATTCAAACAAACGTTTCTTAATAATCTTCTGAATAAAAACATTTTGTTAACTTTAACAATAAGATTTATAAAAGTGCGAGTATTAGATAAACTATTCTATTTTTAATTTAAATGATTAAGTGATAGAAATTTTATATTAATTATTGCGAATTTATGAATAGTTTTAATGGAAAAAGAGACAGATGAAAATTGAGATGTTATTAATGACATAGAATTATACAGTAGAATTGTGATGAATTTATTAATATTTTAAATGAAAGAAATTTATCTGTGTTCTAGAAACTGGCTTGAAATTTTAATATATTTCAGTGAAGAATGATTTAATTCACGATATTAATTCTTGTAGTTAATTTTAAAATTAAAATAACGTGTTGTAATTAAAACAAAACTCTTTCAAGATTTTCAGTAGCATTTAATTTTTTCACAGTAAAAGATGGTAGTTAGTTTTTTTATTTGTATAAATATCTGTTTTTATAAATAATTATAAAATTATCTCACTGTTTTATATGTCTACAAACTTTTAAATGATTTTAAATACTAGGAACAAATCTTATACTTTATCAGAATTCACTATTCGAGATTTTAACTGTTAGCTGATATATTTTTTATAATTCAGTAATTAAAAATTTTTAATCATTTTATTTTTCTCCCAGATTGAAGAAATAGTTTGAAAAAAATCAGTTTTTATTAATTATAAAAACATTATTTTTAAAATAATTGCATATAATTTTTTCCTACTTATATTTTTGCAAATAAATACTTTA
Organism: Acanthacorydalis orientalis; assembly: GCA_034766995.1. Classification (NCBI taxonomy): domain Eukaryota; kingdom Metazoa; phylum Arthropoda; class Insecta; order Megaloptera; family Corydalidae; genus Acanthacorydalis; species Acanthacorydalis orientalis. The sequence goes on from CM068317.1 coordinate 44,634,232, forward strand.
CAAATTTTTATACAACTAATTTTTAACAACAACGTTTTCTTTTATTTTTATCTTCTTTTATATTTGTTTTTCAATTCAAATTTGCCAATTATTACATGTCTAACTAAAATTTTTCGCAATTTTATTCGCGGTTTCTTTCATACATATTTATTTTTTTCATAATTTATTTCGTATGTTCGTATATTATATTCTATTCGTATTCTTAAATTCTTTCATAATTTTTGTCGTAACACATTCGCAACATCTTTCGAAACGATTTCTTGCCTTATGGATTTGACAGAATGGATAGAATAAATGTTTAAAGAAATAATATACTAAAGGAAGGAACAACTTCTTATATAGTTAGTATTCGAAACAAAACGTCTGATCATTTGTAAATAATTTAAATACAAACATTTCGCTGTTCTCTCGTAATGAGAAGTGACATATTTAGAGCAGATACAAATCTAGAACTAATTACTTACTAATTTGATGTGATAAATACTAAAGCAAGTCGGAATGTTTTTGCTAAAACCTTTTTATATTTCAATTCGAATGTTCGATAAATAGGAAGAAAAAAAAGAAACGATGTCATGAGATAAACATGAAAATTCAATTTTATTAAATGGAAAGAACCAAAGCAATTAAATATTCGTTTAATGAATAATTTAAATTCGATTGAATTTTTTGTTTGGAAAAAATTCGATTAGATTTTAAAATGTGTTTTCAGTAAGAGAATCAGTTCTGATATAAAGTAATTTGTTGTATTTTTTAATTTATTTATAACACTTAATAATTTCTAGTTTATAATCAGGACTGATTTAAAAAGTTACAATGACTTTAAAAATAATTATATATCAATTATGGTAATACAAGATATTTTTTTAGACAAGCTAAGAAATTAATATATAGTTCCAGTTGATTTTTTGAAAATGGAATTTGTTTTGTATAATCTTGATATAGAGCTCTGGCATATATTTTAGTCATTTTTTATACATAAAACTTGGTAGATGTTTAATTAATATGTATATATATATATATATATATATATATATATATATATATATCTCCTTATATACGTATGTCACTTTTTTTTGTAAATGAGTTATTTTACGGTCTTGATCATTAAGTGTTCACGGTTATATATTTTTTTAAAAAAAATAAACACGTGTTGGAAGTTTAGACTTAAATTTAAACTCGTTGGTCAGCAATCCGGCATATAAATGACATACATGGCATTTTTTTTAGACTTGTTCCTAACATCTTGATTTTTTCATCTATCAAAACTGGTTTGACATGTTCTTTTTATCAAAATTTTTATGCATGATTATATGTTTTAAATGATGACGATATTTTATTTAGATTAATGTCTAATTAGAGTTGTTTCAATGAATATGTATTGATTTTGAATAAAGAAGGGACCAATGGAGTGGTTTTATGTAAATATTTCTATTCACTATTTTATTTTTTGTTATATTCATACATTGAAACATTGTTCCACATGTTTTTATGTGGAGCTTTAAGAACTCTCATACTTACAATTATATATAATTTTTATTTTTATCTTAGTAATTCATTCGTTTCTAATTTGAAGATTGGTCAGAGAAGTCAAGTGAGTTTCTGACAAGTGGATTTAAATTCTTATTTATAATATAAAATGTGTTTCAATAACAAAACTATTATTATTTAGTTATATACACGTATTAGGTCTACAAATTAATTTGGTACTTTTTTTATAGAGAATAAATGTTTACGGAAAAATGGAATACATATCCATCCTCAAAATATCCTCCATTGTTTTATATAATTTTGCTCTATCTGCCGGTAACTGATGAATCCTTTTTCGAAAGAAGAAGCTAACTTTGAATAGATGAAGTCGTAATGTATTTTCGGACCTCTTCCACGATTTTTACATTTTTTGCTTGTTTTATACGTCAAAACACTTTCTTCCAATGCTGATCAAATTAATCCCGGTGGCTCCGCAGCATTTTATTACACTAGAAGGCAAAAAGTATGCAATGCCTAATATTCTGCTTTGTAGACGCTATCGTTTTCACTACTGTTTTATAGGTTATGCCAACTTCTTGACCAAAATATATAGTGTTTTTAAATGTTAAGGTTAGTACTTGAAACTCCAAAAAAGACAAAAAATATTTTAATTTAATTAAGAGTTATAATTGATTCAGTTTAAAGATAACGAATTATTTTTTGTAATTTATATATATATATATATATATATATATATATATATACAGAAAGAGAGACAGAAAATATAGTTTAAAAGTAGAATTGTAGATCTTAGATATGATTATTTAATAACACAAAATTAAAATATAAATAAATACTTGAATTAAAATATTTGAATAATCATATGAGGCTTTTGCGCAAATTAAAAGTGAATATAGTCTTAATTTGTCTGTTTTTCGGATAGCATCATAAAAACTAACTGGAAATAGTTTGATTTCTTTAGTAAAAATTTTTTTTTTAAATAAAAGAACGACTTTTCATGTGATTTGTAAAAATTATGAAGGTTTATTTATCAGTTTTATTAGTGTTTAGGTGGATATTCTCTTCTTTTCTTGTTATTTATTTTAGAAAAAGGGAATTCAACTTTTAATGATAGCATCGTCTTAAACTGAAATGATTTTCGAATCTTATTTAATTTAAATCCAGTAACGAATTTACATTTGTAAAAGAGTTCTTCTTTTTTATTCCTATTAAACTTTTTTCAAACAACGTAAATAAACATTTTTATTGATGAGAATATATTATATGTTACAACAAATTTATACAATTATGTATATTTAAATTATTTCCTCGGTAGTAATTTTCTGTCAAAAATATGAAACCAGGATGTAGAAAAAATATGCACCATAATATTAATAGTCCACATAAATTTAAGAACATGTCTCATTTGACAGAAGAGTTTGAATTTAACCTTTTGCACACCAAGTAATTAGGCTCTATAGCGGATCAGAAATTTGTATTCTACGAATTAGGATAAGTGTATGATAAACATAGAAAAGTATAAACCCCCGATGATATTGGTGGACTTATGCTTATCAAAACTTTTATCTGTAAATGATAAAATGTGTGCAGTGACTTTGGCCGTATGATTAGAACGCCTTTAAGTACCTGGGCAGTACAACTGGTCTTGTGTTTGCAATGGGTTAAGTCTGAATTTTCAACACGTATTTATTTGTTAAAGAAAAATATATAACCGCGAACATTTAATGATTAAGACCTAAAAGTAAATTATTTATCATATATGTATATATATATATATATATATATATATATATATAATCTCAATATAAATTTTGTATAAAACAAACTCCATTTTTAACGAACCTACTTCAACTAAGTATTAATTTTTAAACACGAGTTGAAGCTTCATCTTTATCGAGACATTATATAAATCATCTCCTATTATCATTTAAAACATTTTATCAAATGTTAAGATTTACAGAAAATGGACTCTGTTGATTTAGCTATCTAGGAATTTGTTTTATCGTGAAATTATTTTTTATTCAACTTCACTTCGTTCACTTTATTCACTACAGAACAAATATTATATAATCTTATTTTATAAAGAAATAATGAAATATTTATTAATTTCTTTTATAATTTTAGGTTAACTTTTCTGAGAGAGATATTTATGAATAGATATTCGGTCCTTCATATAATGATAAAATAATGCGCAATATTTTTATTATTTTTGCAATAACTGTCGTTATCAGTTGAGCATTTAATATATTTTTTTGATATAAGTGGTTTCGCTATTTAATTTATGATATATTTATTACTTAATTGATAAAAAATAATAGTTATATATATATATATATATATATATATGTATATATTCATTGTCGATTAGGAAGACAATTTTTTTCTATAAAATATGTGTATTTTTATGCAATGACAGGCGTATTGACTAATTATACATGAGGATATATATACACAATGTACATTTTTTATGATACTTTTTTAATAAGTTTTGCACGATATGTTATAATTAATCGATGAGTAAAAAAATCTACAAAAAATATACCTCAATAGTACACTGGAAGGCAAGTATTATAATTCTTTACAATTTTAAACATGTGTGTGTGTGTTTGTGTGTATGTATATACGAGTATGTATTGTGTGTATGAATATAAATAAGCAGGGATAGTTGATATATATTAGGACTAAAGTAGAGGTAAGTGAATGTAAAAACGGATGTCGAGCACGCGTTAAAAATTATTGTATAGTAAAGTCATTTATTGTTTATGTGTAGAATATTACACTTGAATTTGTAGTGCGATTTATTTCCGTCTTGATAAGTGTTGATTTGAGGTATTGATTATTATTTATATTTATTATATGCATTTATATATACATAAGTTGTTATTTAGTTTAAGAGTTTATAGTTAAATATATTTTAGTTGTATAATATCTATGTATCCATATATATATATATATATATATATATATATATATATATATATATATATATATGTAGTTTAAAGAAATGTAGCTACATGCATGCTAATTAGTTTAAAATCAAGTATTTTTTTTATTCTAAATTGTAAATTAAAATGATAAGTTATAATGTCGAAAAATGCTTCTTTAGAAATTGTTTTTTAATTGAAATTAAATATAAATATATAATAATTGATAATAGTTCATCTCTTATATGATTAAATATTGTTTAGAACTATTTACTAAGAAATAATTAAAAATATTTTCATTTAGTTTTTTGAATAGATTTGTAAATTATAATTCGATTAAACGAAAAATAAATTAAACAATACTTGCGGTTATAATTACGTTACTATCTGTTAATTCTAGAGACCAAGTGAGAGTTTACTTTTTCTATGATCAGATTCGATTTACACATCTTCAGTTAGTTTTCGAATTCGTATATCATGTATAAATTAGAAATCTAGTTCAAGATGATGAGAATCGAACTCAGTTCGTACAAGAAACGAATTAATACCTGATTTTTTAACAATATGTATATTTTTTATACAATAACAAGAATCTTGAGTAATTTCACATAAGTATATATCTATATATATATATAAATGTATATATACATATGTATATAATATACATTTTTTATGATAATTACTTAATAAATTTTACACGATATGTTATAATTAATTGGATTTGCATAAAAGTAATAAACAATAAGTTATCAGGAATACAATATAAAAAGATAAATGTAAATGTTATTTGTACTGGTAGTTCCGCTGATGTGGTCCTCGTCAGTTTATTCCTTTGATTTTTTCTGCATGATTCAAATTTCGAGCCTTTTTTAGTAAATTTATGTGTACTTAAATATATATATATATATATATATATATATATATATATATATATATCAAACTACAAAAATATGGTTCAAGGTTGAAATCAATCAAAGTAGAATAAATAAAGAATGATCAAACGGGATTCAGTCGAAGAGGACAATAAACAATATAATTTATGTCAGGAAATGAGTAAAAAATTATTGTGAATAAAATATGAATAAATAATTAAATTAATTTTGATGAATCATTAAATTAAATGAAGAGTTTTTTTATAGAGAGTCGAAAATAGAATATACAACATTTTTTTCTATTTTCAACAATATTAATCTGCGGAAAAAGTATTTAACATTCCTATTTTAATTATAGTATTTAAATTGAGTTATAATCAATAGACATGTATACAATAGTTTTATATATATATATATATATATATATATATATATATATATATATAAATGATTATATTTTTTCAATAATATTTATTTTTATCTACATAATAATTATTAAAATAAAAAAAACAGGATAAACCAGATACTTATATTGACTTTTAATACATATTTTTTATTCACTACGAGTAATCAGTTCAATATTTTATAGCTTATGGAATGTCAATTTTGTTTTTTTATTGAGACAAGAATCTTGACAGACTTTTTGATAAAAACGTATAATTATTTTTTTGTACAATTATTTTGTCTATAGAACCTGTATATAATTTTTTTTATGATACACCATACACCTAGTTGGATTGTAAGAAAGCTCGAAATGATAGAAAAGAGTATGTCTTTTAACTGGACAGATTTTGATATAAGACAAAAAGTAAATATAATTTGATAATTCAATTTATATTATTCGAAAATTTAAAATAAACAAGTATTAAATATATGGGAATTGTATTTATCATTTTTTAATGAAAATATTTTTAAAATACGTTTACAGAAGACAAAATATGATAGTTTTAAAATATAAAAAAATAAAAATGAACAAAATTAATAGTATAAAATCAATAAGTTGACAATGATCAGTTTTGTTTCTAGTCTGTCAATTTTTTGTGTTTAATATGATTTGTTGAAAAGAATATTATATGATGATAAAGAAAAAATGATCGTTTTCTTTCACCGTGACTTGATTTATGTAATAATGCATGCATTTCGTTTGTAAAATAATAAACGTAACGGTTTGGTTGTTTACTAATAATTCATGAAACCACTAATAATAGCGGTTTGGTCAGAAATGTTTAAGAAATAGAAATAATGAATATTGAAATTTGTAAGAATTTTCTAATGTATTATTTTTTATATATGTCTTAATTATTTTATTACCGGAACTTGTTTAAAAATAAAATAAGTTTTATCGCAAGATAAATACTTATTAATATTTATTCAATATTAAACAGTATTAAAATAGTTAATTTGTATCTTTGGTGATAACTAAAATATCTTTTGTATTTGAATAACAATCCTCACATTTGTTTATAATATAAATCACTTTTTGAAATGAATAAATAATTGTTAAATCGACATCACTTGACTTAATAATCCACAACTCAAACGAAATAACTTCTGTTTGTGTATTCAGTCGAATACACTCTCTAATATGCCTGTATGTAATTTTTTTCTTTTTCGTGAGTTCGGTTGAGAATCGCAGCAAATGCATTCGACTCAACCACTTCTTTCGATGACCGACTTTTCCTTAATTGAAAATCCTGACATAATACAAATATACCGGACGGGGATTCGATCTACGGTTGCCATGATACGATCTAAACATCTCTGAACATGATTGTAATATATGCGATACTTATCCGGGATTTTCTCATAATTTTATATTAATGTTCATATTTATTCGTATAATGCAGAGTAATTCTTGATCACGGATATATTTGGTTATATATTTATACATTATATATATATATATATATATATATATATATATATATATATATATATATAAATAATGTGTATTAAAAGTAAAAGCATAAATTTAAATTAAAAATTATTTTATTCATAAAATATTTCATAATTATTTTCTACTTTCAATACACTTTTTTGAAAAGTAAAATAAACTATTGATTAATATTAATAACTATTATTAACTATTAATAAATAATTGTTTAATAGGTAAATATTTTATTTTATTACTATTTTTATTATTCAATATATATATATATATATATATATATATATATTAATAATTAATTAATTTTTATAACTATATATAAATACAAAATTGCAGCAATGTTAAACGCAGGAAATATATTCTTGTATTATTGACTTTATATTGACCTATGATAATATATTTTCAAAGAAATTGATTTATATTTACTTAATAAAATATTAAATAAACAAATATCTTATCAGGAAGTTCTGACAAGTATATATATATATATATATATATATAAAATATATTTTTCCTATCGGTGATAAAAGAGTCATTTATTCATTATTGTATTACATATGATAATTAATTACTGAAAAAGTACTTTTTTTAAACTCATGAAATTTAAATAATGGAATGTCACTCTTTTTACAAATGTCAATAAAACTTTTATCTGTTCTTGTCTGTATTTTTCTCAGCCACAAGTGCTAATTTTCATTGTTTATTTATTATCTGGTATCTGTACTTTGTTCTTTTTTTGTGAGGTGTGATCGGAAGCTCTTTATTACTATCGACTGAACACAAGATTCTTTTGTTTACTTTATTTTGTTCGTTCTCAGAAGATTGTAGTGGAAAATGAAATGTACTTCGATCAATTTTACCTTTTTTATATGAGTATTTCTATGTATTTTTTACCAATTAGAATCTTCTTCTTTATATAGTTATAGTAAAATAGTCTGAAAATAAATTCTTTGAAAGTTAATTATACGGAAACTTATTTTTTTTTACAAAATATCCTTTTTAGAAAATATAATTCTCGGAAAGTATACTTCTTTGAAATTAACTTATTTATCTTCACATAAATTGAGATATCTGAACAAACTGACACGAATCAATTACGCTTAAATGCAAAAAAAGCTTTTATCTAAAGATAATACTTTCAAAGAATTGTTTTCAAATAATTGAACTTTCCTAAAATTGTTTTTCGTAAAATTGTTTTTGGTTAATTTTTTTTGGTTAATGTATTGCAGAGACATAAAATAATGATTGATGTATTAAAATGATGCTTTATAGAGATATTATTTCATGGAATTTAATTTAATAAACTGTAGCAAAGTACTTTCAAATACAGTCATTCAATGTCTTAAGCTATTGAAGTAACTTGTATAGGTTATCAATTATAACAAACGATATTCGATTTCTAAAGACTAGCAAATCATTAGTTAGTTGTTAGGGTTTAGGTATACGTCGATAACTAAGTTCTTTAGCACCAGGTAAAATTCATATTACACACAAACATCAAATAGTGCTTGAACATTACAACCAGATCATATTAATGATTTCACCTTTAAATGGTGACGTTTTCAAAAGCGTATATTTTATTTTGACTTTATTTATATCGAATGTATTCCTTAAGGATGATGGGATCATCATCAAAATATACATATGCTAGAATTAAAATGACCATTAATATTTTTTTAAATGATATGAGGAGAGTGATTGCTTTGTGAAAGTGAATTTACTTTCAATACCAAAAACTATAATTGTAATATTTTTCTTTTGTAATTTATGTATTTTATTTATGCTTTTTGTGTATGGTACGTTTCAGAGTTGTAAATCAATATATTTGTATACAAACAAATTCCAGTAGAATCTTAAAAAGTTATAAATAACATCTGCTAATAATTAAAACTATACAGTATTAAAATTTCAATACAGATTTTATAAATAGTATAACACTTTTAAAAAGGAAATCGGTCCAATGACTCTATTATAATTTCTAATTATAAAAAAAAATGAATGAATCTGTACTAATATTTAAAATAAAACAAAACAAATATGTATAACATTGAACTTTATCAACACTCTTCATTACATGTACTATGTATTAAAGTGAATGTACAGATAGTTGTTTCATGAAAAACATTTCACATTACAGTGTCACGATCTACATATACATGATATCTCTCCACTCGGACTTTTATTAATTCCAAATGCTCAATATTAATGAGTCACTTTATACCGAACAATACTCAGCCAGATAAACTAACATCGTGTTTATTATACGTCCTATTGTCGAACAAATTTTTTAAAAAATAACAAACTAAAAATCGAACCGTATTTGTAAAGAAACTGAAACGTGCGCAAAATACGTAACAGTGGTTTATTAATCACGTTACGTTTATATCTTTTGTTGTTACTATATAAACGATGCTGAGAGTAATGAATGTGTGTGTGTGTATAGTTGTGTCCATTTATGGACGTACTGACGGGTCAGCGTTCATTGGCGTCTCAATCAATCTCGGTTCTATTATCGAACTTTTGACAGCCACTTTAAAGCAGGGTTAATAACACACCTGTTGAATGTATCAACCGAACGTGCTCACGAATTAAATTAATCTTTATGTCGGTTTTGCAGTACTCGTTACTTTTTTAATCTCTTGTAATCATATGCGAAATTGTTGAATTTTTATATAACATGTATATATATATATATATATATATATATATATATATATATATATATATATAAAGAAATTCATTCACTTGATCATTTCATATAATATTTGGTTGGTAGGAAAATATTTGCGGTAATGTATATGAAATTAAAGGTCATAAACCACAATTATTTTTCTAACAACCTAATACATATTTATTTGATTATTTGAGAACCGTTAAAATGAATCATTGAAAGTTTTTATAGTGAGTTCGTTTTAAAAAATGAAAAGATTGATCAAAATTCGTAATACACTTTAAAGATACGTTCTATTTCTTTGACTTGAAATCATTTATGATATTTAGAAATTAAACATAGCTACGTACAGTAGGATATTTAAGTAACAAAAAATAAAGTTAAACATCTAATATTATTGATTTGGATGAAAAACGATACAAACTGAAAGAAAATCGTTTTCAGAGTTTCAATATTCTAAAATATTATCATATGAATAGTAAAATATTTGTGTTTATTGATTTTGATTACAGTCTTAGATCAAATTAAAAGAAGTTAGAAATAATATTTTCACGAATGCATTTTTCACTCACTCACAAACTATAATAGAAAAAATATAATAGAAAATGTTCAGTAGTTGATTAATAATAGTTATTGATGGTTGTTTTTAAATAGTAATGTCTGTATAATCATTCTTCTGTATAAGAAACAATCACAAGTCATTAATAATTATTTAATGAACATTTTTGATTAGAAAACTATTTTTGTTTTTTTGCGGGGAGAATGAAAAATAAAATTTGAAAGTAAATTTAAATGTAGAGTTTAAAGTTTTACAGAAAAAAAAAAATTAAATTGAAAAAGGTTAAAAATGCTTTTCTTATAAATTTATAATTGTCGATTTATGTTATTTTTTCCAAGTATGAGATAAAAGGTGATTCAGTTTAGGATTCCACATAGAATTATTAAAAGGGAGTGTAGAGATTAGAAAAGACATGTTATTTATTATTTATTATCTTAATTCAATTCAATACTAAAATATAATTGAACTAAAATACTAAATGGGGAATAATATGAGTTTTTTTTTAATTTTTACGCTATTTCTTTATTTTCACGTGGAAGACTAAGTTGAACACCCATTATATATCCTAAATTATCAAATAATTAAGATATTATGATTGAGTATGAGATAATATTGATTGGTCGATATTTACATATTGAAAACATTAAAAAATCCTTCTTTGAAAAAGATTAAATAATATGAATATTTTGATACAAGAAATGAATTTCAAATATTAATTACCTTTTTTGAAAGAAAATAGAATTAATTTGGATTTTGCTATAGATACGTAGCTATTATAATTTTTTATTGATTTTCACAGATAGTTTTTCACTCATACCACAAATATTTTAACAAAAGTATATTGAAATTATCGTTATATATATATATATATATATATATATATATATATTTATACGTTTTGACTAAACAGTAATTATTATATATATATATATATTTAAAAAAAATGTTAGTTTATGATATTAAAATATAATAAGTTGTATATTCTTCATTAAACACTTCGAGAAGAATATTTTTTCAAATAGAACCTTAATTCTCTTCCCCAATATGAATTTTTATCGCTTTAAATAGAAATTACCATATTTATTTTAAAATTTTAGAATTAACATAAATTTAAATATTTGTCAGTAAATTCTGCTAAACATAAATAAATGTTGAATTTATTATCTCACTTTATAAATAAAAAATATTATATCAGCTTTGGTAGATAATATAATACAATAATTTTGTGAAAATATTAATTATGAAATTTATTTAATAATTAAAAATATTCTAAGCCCTAATTCTCATATAATCATTCATTTAAAAACATAATGAATTATTTATTAAAAAGTATTACTTATACTCATTTTTCTATTTAATTGAAGACCTTGATTGATTGCTAATTTATATATTTTGACTTTCGGTACATTTTTTGATATCGTTAAATATAAAAAAATGATTATTTCGCATGATTTATGAGTATATTGACTTGTACCTAAATATATTTTAATAGAACATGGATGTACCTGTGTGATTAATTTTAAGTGGAAAATTATTAAGGAAATATTTTCAGTATTCAATGAAACGGAAATTTTGTATTTCAATAGATTATAAATAATATTTACTTTTAAAATTTTATTTTGCAATTAATTTATTACTCATATTTAATATGGGGTAAAATTAAACAAATATAGTATAAAAGAATACACATGTATTTTATATAAATAATATTAACCACAATGCTTTTATCACATTTCCTGTATTACTTTTTTCTATATCTTTTTACTGAAGATAATTGTAATTTTAAACTAAAATCTTAAATTATAAATCTAGGTTTCATACAGCAAATCACCGGAAAATACTTGATTATTTCATTTTAAATTAGTTGTAAATTTCGATAAAAATATAGAGATTTATGAAATATATTTCGTATTGAAAAAGTGAAAAGAGTTATCAAATAATTAATTAAAATGTAGTTTTGAAACTATAGTTAAATTTGCTTTAACAAATTTATTTTTTACTAACCCCACTAAATATCGTTTCTTCCAAAATGTTCAATAATTCATTGTTGATCAGTTAATTGTTGGTAAGATATAGAAAAATCTGCAATGAAGAATCTATTAAAAAAAATAGCTTTAAAAAAGTACATAAATATCTATTGATAAATGTGTAAAATTTTCGATTTTTCTTTACCTTTGTGTTTAGTGTATGATTGCATCAACATCGAAATGTGAAAACAATCAAACATTTATCTGTGACAATCAGTAAGAAAATTAAATGCATTTAAAATTGTTGGATGTCGAAGCACCTTCATAAAAGCCAGGCATCTACAATAATATCCAACCTGATAGGATTTTCGTTTAGAAAAAATGAATGATCAGTTTACATTTGTTTCTTTTATCAAAATATTCAATCTTTACAAAGAAGGATTTTCTTAAAATTTTAAATCGTTTTAAATTAATTTAAATCATAGAAGTTAATTATATATTAGGTGTCCAAATTAATTTGGTGCATTTTTTATATAAAAAAAGAATGTTTATGGTAAACTGGAATACATTTCTATCCTCAAAGTATCTCCCATTATTTTGAATAGCTTTGTTCCACCTGTCAGGTAACTGACGAATCCCTTGTTGAAAAAAGATGTCGGCTTTGAGACGACAAAATCGTAACGCATTATCGGACCTCTTGTACTATTTTAACATTTGTTTGCATGTTTTATTCGTCACAACATGCTCTTCCAAAGCTGAACAAATCATTTCTGTCGCCTCTGCAGCATTTTTTTTAACCGGAATTCGAAAAGTACGCAATGCCTAATACATAGTTCTTCCAACACCATCGTGCTGTTTTGTAAGGTTATGCTAATTGCTTGGCCAAAATATATAGTGTTATTAAATGTTCTTGGTTGATTGGCACCACAATCCTAAAAAGATTACAAAATATTTTAATGTAAAACAGAGTTATGATTGATTCAATTTAAAGGCATAGCTTTTACACTTAAATTATCTACAATGTCCAAGTTTCATCGTATTTTTTTTCCGTCCGTTTCTATTACTAATTATTAAATTACATTCTAAATTATTTTGATATTTCATTGAGACATACTTGATAAAATCTATAACATATTCTTATAAATGTGAATATTTTTGATAAAAAACGTTAAATTGACTTTTTAAAGAATGAAAAAACGATTTACTTCTTTACTTCTCTTCTGGTTATTTATTTATAATTATGATATTTTTATATTATCTTTAAATTTTTCAATTTGTTGACAGTTATTGCAACAGCTTTATATCATTATAAATATTCACTTGATTGTAATTCAATAAGTTAAAAATAGTAATTATTTCAATCATATTATTTTATAAATAAGCACAAGAACTAATTTTACTTTTCTTCTTACTCTCTTTCGTATAATATATATATATATATATATATATTTGTGTCTGTGTATAAATATTTGTGTAAATATAGATACAGTAAAATAGTTCATACGAGAAATAAGGTACAAATTGAAACGGAAGTATACCAGACGTTTTTCATGTACAATTATATATTTTAGTTAAATGAATTTGATATTACAATTTTTTCATTGAAAATAAATTGTATTTATAAATAGAAAATGTTTATATATGAAGAATATATATATATATACATATATATATATATATATATATATATATAAATAATATAAAATTTTATCAAACTATTATATTGTTAATCAATATTTTACAAATAGTTTCTAAACAGAAAAATGAATGTAATTAATTCTGGTTGTATTTAAATAGAAAACAATTGTAATGATAGTTTACGTTTCTTATTATTTCATTAGTGATTATTAATTGAATCATAATGTTTGTAAATATAAATAAATATTTTATACAAATATACATTTACACATGTATTTATATATATATATATATATATATATATATATATATATATATATATAGATTTAAAAAAATATATATACTTATGAGTATTAATGTACGTTAAAAACCTTACATTCTAAGTGGATTTAGATACTGTTATATGCATTAAAAAAAAAAATAAAACGTGTTTACTAATAGAAAGGAAAAATTTGTAATTCTGAGTGGAAAACGATGATAACAAGTAAGTAGTTTGTGTATGCAATTCATTCAAAATAATCAAACATAAATTATCTATTGAATATGTAATAGGACATTTTTTCTGATATGTATATTAGATGCTATATATATAAGGGGCGGATTTTTTAACTAATAGTTCAAGTTTGACATTTAGTCGGGTAAGTAAGAACTTTGTTAATAGTATAGTTGATTTTATTTAAATAAATTGCTTTAAATTCGGTTTTTTCAATTAAGTTGAGTATTTAATAACATAGATTTGTTATTACCAATTTTATTTTTTAGATATTTTAATAATTAACAAATATGTATTCATTATAAAGCTAGTATTAAAATATATATTATATTTAAACATTTTTTAAAAATAATAATTATAAAATGTACTAATAAAAATCATTTTTAATACATATTAGAAAAAAATTTCACAATTGAATTTATACTATTAATATCATACAAGTTTCTTTTTTAATTTTATTAATAACAGCTAATTATTTTGATAGTTTATGTGTATTTCGATAGCAATCAGTTTCAGTGTGTAGATCTATGCAGTCTGATGATTGATGACATTGTCAATAATCATCAATCCAGGTTTATTTGTTTGTGAATGTGTTCTGAAAATGTTAACATTGCCATTAAGAAACCCACGAGTATCGAAACAAAAAAATAAATATTGGCAATACTGATGAAAATATTTTTTAATATTTTAAGTGTTAATTCACATGTGAAATTGAGTTTATTCATATTATAATCGTGCTAATAAGTCATATATTTGTTTTTTTGTTTATATATATATTCATATATATATATATATATATATATATATATATATATATATATATATATATATATATATATATCAGTGCAGATTTTCTTATAAATAATCATTCACAATTTCAATTACAGAATTATTGTTATTATTGAAATTTATTATTATTCTTGGAATAAACTCCACTATGGTATACTTTACTATTGAGTTAATAAAAAGCTTGTGGACATTACTTTACAATTAACAATTATTTTATTTTAATAGCACATTAATGAATTACTTAGCGATTATTCACTCAGCTACCAATTTTCATTAGGATAGATTGCTTTTTTCTTCTGAAAATTGGTATTAAATATGAATCAACAAAGTTTTTAATGTGCGATTATGAACAATTCATGTATTATTACTTCTGACTATTTTCACAATAATTAGAAAATTTATAGACATTTTTATACATACAGTAATCTTTTTAAAAATTGATATATGTATATATATATATATATATATATATATTAGAATATATATATATATATATATATATATATATTTTAGAATATATGTCAATCCTCAAAATTTTTTAAATGTTAAAGTTGATATATCAAAATCCGAAAACGACGAGAAAATATTTTAATTTAAAAGAGAGTTATGATCGATTCAATATAATAGCACCGAATTAATTTGTTACACGTAATATATATATATATATATATATATATATATATATATATATATATATATATATATGTATATATATATGTATATATATATATGCATTGTATAGATAAGAATAACTTTAAAAACATTTTCTATGAAATATTTGCTTTAATAACATTTTCCAAGAAGACAAATTCAAGAAATGATAACTATTCATATTTTATTTTTATTATTATTATTTCATCATTAAATCAGTGACGTAAACAGTTTTATTTCTAGTACAAAAAATATTTCAGTAATGTCTTCCGTTTATCGACGTTTCACAGCAGTGTTAATTGAATGAAAACATTTTTATTATTTTATTGCAACGCGAATACTTTGAATAATAAATATTTATTTTAAGTGTGTTGACAAAGACTGGTTTGCTATCTGTTTGTAATATATGTGTAATATTTCTATTTTTTTGTCTGGTTTTTATCAGTTATTCTTGTCAAATACATATGAATAATGATTTAGAAAAACTGGATTTTAAATAAAATGATCGATTTTTAAACTTAAATAGTATTTAAATGGTTTATTCATAGATATAAAACTGTAATGTGGTGAATTAAATAGAAAAATTATTTAAAACTTTTTGAATATTACTCATATCAAGAAACAAGTTAAATTTTACTATAAAAATAAAAAAATGTTAATTTAATTTATTGAATTGTAATTATATTCTTTGATTTTTAATCGTTGGGTCACTTGTTAACTTTCATTCCACGATCAGTTTTGAAATTTGTGCTATTTTGTAAATCAGTATCATTTTAAGAAATTATAAAAAGATTTTTCAAGATTTCAGATGTGTATTAATCAAGAAATTTAAATTATTTAGCGAGTTAAAATTTAAATTATTGTATATATATTTGTCTGTTAAATACTAAGTGTCCTATCTGTTTTGCATTAATAAACACATCTTTTCTTCATCAAAGAATCATCCAAATATATCACTGGAAGAACTAACCTATATCAAAATAGATTCATCATCGTATTTCAACATTTTTCACTCTCCAATTAATCACAAACTATTTTCTAATTAAAAATGATCACTAATTGATTACTGACTAATTTTAATTTTTACTTATCTATATTAATGTTCTGAAAAATGTTCATAAATGATAATAAAAAAAATGATTCGTACTCAGTTATTAATCATTGTTTTTGTAAACATTTACAGATCGGACATTTTTTAATGATTTGTTGAAGAGTGAAAGTCATTCTTAAAAGAAACATTTTTTCTATATATAAAATAAATTTAAATTAAAATACCAGTTTAAAAAAATACTGAAAATGGTCTATTTGTAAAAAAAGTGATTCACTGTAAAAACATTTTAGTTTGCGGTTTTAAACAACAAACCGCAAAACCAGATATCAGTAATTATTTAAATCTGTGGTATTTTGTGAAACCACTAAATTGGAAAGGATTAAGAGAGCAATTTATATATATATATATATATATATATATATATATATATATAAAGGAAGAGAGAGAGAGAGCGGTTAATTTCAATATTTTTGAAAATGTTATCATTCGTTCTAACAAAAATGCTAAACATTTATATTTTAAATTCAAAATTATTTAGACGAATGGAAAGAAATGATATATTTTATATTGAATTTAATTACACGTTAAACAATGTTTTAATTATATATTAAAGAACTTTTAATTTTATTTGAAAAGATATTTAATTTTTTATTAAATATTTTAATGGGAACTTGGCTGATTTCATCTGTGTTTCTGAAAGAAAAAAATCTTAAGTGTATCAATAAGTGTTCTTATAAGATTTATATACATGATTAACTGTCACTTGAACAATATTTTTGTTTTAACCTGTTCAATGCAGTTTTATAAATCTAAAACACTATAATCAAAACATGCGGATAGACGCCTTTGGCACCTAATTATTAACACGAACATTCGTTTACAGCTACTAATATTTTTGTTTTGTTCCAACTCGTTATTATAAAGAAAGTTAATATATATGTCAATATAGGAATTCAGTGATTAATATAGAGTAAAAATTCATTTTATGTCTGGTACGAAAAAAAAAGATCCATGTAAAACGATGATTAGTATTGAAATTAAAATATTGTTAAGTAATGTCACGCGATTTTACGTCATGATTTATTAAATATCATTTTAATGAAATATGACATTAATAATATATATAAAATAAGTATTTCTACAAATTAATTTAAAGAATACCGTATTTATTTTTGATTGATTTGATTGAATTTTAACACAATCAACAACTTAGTTTTTAATTATTTCAAGAAGAATTATAATTTCATTTTGACTTTTAAATAAAATAATCATTTTTATATTTCATTTTCATCTTACAGTTTCTTTAATTAATATATCTTTCGATTTTATCTACAAAAAAGTAAATAAGTAATTGTTTAACTAACATGTACATAAATGTAGATATTTAAATGAAATATCTAATGTTTTATGAATAATTACAACTATCCAAGGTTAAAACTGATATATTTTCAATTATGATCTGTTAATAATTATCGAAGGTGATTATATGTCTTAGTTTTTTCTTCTTATAAAATGCTCGTAAATATCAACTATTACAAAAAAAGAAACAACTTAAAAATAAAAAAGTATGTATTCTAAATGTGTATATAGATTACATTTATGATAAACAATTTGTTTAAACATAAAAGTCATTAAGACAATGTAATCATGTAATCAAATCGGTTTCATTTCCTAATTTCGTTAATACGAAAAATGAAAAAAAATCTTATAATTATGTATGAATATTTTATTTTCAATATCAGAACGATTACACAATTATCAGTTTTATAAATTGTTTTATGTGATTAAACATTCGTTTATATGTCGTTATTTATTTATTTTCTTGTTATATGCAACAGAACTCTATTTTTTCAATTAATATTAATTCAAACAGAAAAATGATTTCTAATTCAATTATAATAATTCATTTTGTGTCACTGAAAAGGGTTTTATTTTAATAATATTCTATTAAACTAGTAATTGTATCAAATGAATTTAAGCGAATTTGTAAAATATTTCAATCGTTTATTCGAATCTTCATGTTTTTTTTTTATTAAAATATTTATACATTTTAGAATTAAAAACTCAAAATTCAGTCAGTTATTAATCATGAAATACACATAGCACTATTATTTTTTACTTTAATTGTTTTAAAATGTTTGGTATTCTAGGCAACTGTTTTTAAAACGATAACGTCAAAAACCATGTTTTAAATATAGACACATTATTTATCAGTCTATTGTTAGTCAAATGGCAGCGATTTCTTTAAACTTCTATCATTTTTATAAAAACAGACTGTTTATATGGCTGAGTTTTGCATTTTCGTGAAATATATTGTGCATTTCTTTTAGAATAAATATCTCTGGGTATCACTGCCAAATTGAAATATATATGAAGTGATTTTTCTTAAAGGTATTTCACTTTTTGTACGAATTATATTTAATTGATTGAAGTAAACAATTTAATGTTGAGATAAATTAATACTGATTGAAGTAAGTAATGAATTCCATGACAATAGTTTGATTTCCATTCATGAGAAATACTTGTAATGTTTACACATAATTTATTGATATTGTAACGATAAATAAACTATTTCATTAAGAACATTTTTAAAAGAATGTGTATTTAAAATGAAGTAAATGTTTGATCAAAAAAAGTCATTGATTATTTAAAAAATATTTATATTAAATATAAATTCAAACAATAGAATACTAGTTGAAATATTAAAAAAATCAGGCGATTTATTTAATAATTTTATAATATCTAAAAATGAAATGATATGTAGAAATTGAATAAATTTGATAAACATACATATATCTACTATTCAGATATTATAAAATACTTTACCAATTAAAATGTTCAAATGGTTATTTTAATAATGAACTGTACGTATTTTAATGAAACTGTTTTTCTTTCAGAGCGTTAAGATATAATCAATTATAATTATATGATTTATATATAGGGTTTATCCAATAAGTATCCAATTTTTTAATTTGAATTAAAACACGGAATCTACTCTGAAATTTCAAGTTCCTTTATTATAAATAATGGTTGGGGGTATGCCATTTATAAATAAAAAATATTATGTAAGTAACCGTCGCGTGCTTTCTTACAAGTAACCATTCTTTTGTTAAACTTTTCAATAACATCCCTACACAACTGGGACTCTATCGCGACCAATTATTCTCCAGATTTCATCTTTTAGGTCGGACATAGTTTTAGGATTATTGGTGTAGATCTGTCCTTTAATGTGACTCCAAAAAAAAATTATCCAACGGTATTATATCGCAGAATCTCAGTGGATAATTAAAGTCTCTGTTTCTAGAAATAATGCGACTAGGAAAATTTGTCCTCAATAAAAACAATTATTTATCGTTAATAAATTTAATATATGTTTGAAGATTCTAATCAAATTTTTTTAAATGATTGCATTTTTCTCAAAGAGAGACTTACTGAACGACCAAGAAAAAATGTAATTTCTATATTATTTTTCTTAAGTCGTATACATGTGTGAACGTTTATAGATATATGAATTATAAAATGTATCACGTTTAACATTTCACCTCTTGTTCGGAGAGACGCATAGATCCTATCGATATTGAACTCCATTCATAAACATGATAATAATTTAGTAGTCGAGCTGCTGCCCTGGAAACAATCCGATCGAATTCTATAAAAGAAACAAATCAAGTTTGATTTTTTTTTAATTTAATCGGGAAAGTAGTTCAATAACCTGTTCAGGACATTAGCTGTAACGTATAAATAACTAATACCCTGTCACTTATAATTATTGTTGAATATTGCGTTTGGTATAAGTTAACGGATTTTGAAACAACGTGCCCCATTTTCATTTTTTATCGATTATTTTTAATCAATAGAAATGTATTAAATCATAACTTGTTAGTAGAGTCGGTAATTATTAACAGATTAGAAATATTCTGAGATTAAAGTGAAGTAACATAAAGCGTAACTATACGTTTTTATACAAAAATCATTTATAAAAATATTTTTTTTCGATAAATTTAGAATTTTTATAGTTTTATTTTATGATTTATATATTTTTATGTTTTTTATACAATTATCTTTTGAAAAATTCGTGATAATGTGATATATTTTTAAAATAAAATGATTTCTCTTCTTTATTAAATAAAAACCTACTTTTAATTATTCTAATATGAATGATTCAGTCAATTTTATTTTTTTAATATCTAATAATTTCTTGGAATATTTTGTTTTCTTAATGAGTATCTCTAGGTGAATTGGTAAAAAGTTATATTCTTTTTTCCTGGACATCTTCAGTTCAATGTCTTTTCATTTTAAAAGCAATAAAGGTCCAAAACATTAATAACTTCACTAATCTTCATAGAATTAATGCTTGATACTCAACAGAAACTAAACTACAGTTCTGCGAGGAGTATATTGATTTTTAATTATATTTTTTTTTAGTCTTTTAAATATTTTTTGATACAAATTGATTCATATTTGATACAATTATTTTGAGTTGTTTATATTACTGATAATTTTTTAGAATCACTGGTTATAACATTTTTTCTTTTTTTGTGAACCGTGTTAAATATTTTAATATTTGATTAAAATATTGTTTTCTATAATATGATATGTAGATTCAACCATGAAAAAATATGTCGTATATTATTAAGTTTCGAGTATTTTAAAATTTTGTTCTGAGTAAAAAAACGGAGAGTGAGGAAGAGGAGAAAAAAGTAAACAAAACAAAACGAATAACTTTTTTTCAATCTTTATTTTTCTTATAGGCAATACTTTCTGTTTATTAGTTATTGATTTCTCTTGGTAATCGATAATTCTCGTTTATTTGTTGTATTTTCTTCTTGAAATATACGGTCTTCTGTGATTATTCCACACCTTATTTTATTATTATTATTAGACACTCTTACCTACTTTTGTATCCGTTCTAATTGTTCTTGTTGCTATTTTTATTAATTCACTTTTTTTCTGTTGTTTGAAGTTTTCTAATTGCGAGAACAATACTTTTAGCTATTGTGACTAAATTGACGTTCAAAAATGACTTTTTGACTCATACAAACCGATTCATTTTTTTTTATTTAGCCTCTTTGATTAGAAAAAAATATGATTTGAAACGGAAAAATTAAACATTTCTGAAATTACTGAATCTTTAAAAATTCAAATTTCATACTTTATTTTTATAAATAAGAATCAATAGAGAAATTTTTCTGTTCTTTGCGAACAAAATAGAATCCTTAAATTAAATATAGAAACATTTCATATAAATTATTATTCTGCTCCTGTTTTTTTCTCTCTCTCTCCCTCTCCCTCTCTTGATCCCTCTCTCTCCCTGTATGTATATATATATATATATATATATATATATATATATATATATATATAAATTACATATCGTTAATAAGCTGACTTATTAACGATGACGTGTCTGCTTCTAATTAATGTAAAGTAAATCTCCTTCTCTTTTCTAAATTAACAATAGTATCATGGTAGACCTAAATAATAATTGTTTAAAATGGGTGAAGGGGGGAGGTGAGTGATATCGAGTGGGGGTTTCCTCACAAGGATTGTTAGGCGAATCGAATAGGGCCAGAGCCCCTAGGATTTTATATTAATTACTTAAACTGTAAAGTGGAACAACTAATGTATATTTTAGTTGAATTTTTTTAATAGTATATTTGGTTTTATTGTATTTTACAATTTGTTTATGTAAGTATTTACACAGGCATACACACACACGTATATATTTATATATATATATATATATATAGTATGTATGTGTACATGTATATCACATAAAAATAATAAATCGATACAAGATATACTGCTGGGATTTAATTAGAAGAACATACTCTGACAGAATACTAATAAGGAAATCCTACATATCACATTGAATACAACGGTAGAGGTTTCATTTATATAAAAAAAAGATGTTAATTGCAGTGCAGAAAGATGGTATATTAGTATTGCCGGCCGTATTATTCATTTTGATATGTATTGGCCATCGGCTAGACAACTCTCTAGACTGCCTGGCTGCTGGGTACTTTCGTTCATACCAGTAGATGTTCTTTCATCCATAACTTGATTGATGATTATTTGTATTTACGATTTATTTTATTTTCTGTTCATGTTACTAACACACACTTTCATATGCACGTTTTTAATGTATTAATTGGTTAGTTTAAATGAGATATACACGTTCAAGTTTATTATATTTTTATTTTTTGAAACAACCAAATATGTACAGAAATAAAGACAGATCTTTTTTAATTATATTTACATAGTGAAAGAAGAATATTTTGTATTGTCGAATATATGAAATTATTTTCAATTTAAATTATGTACTTGAAGATTAAAAAAATCACATAAATGTATTAATTAACGTAAAGTATTCAAGTATAAAAAAAGAATCTGTTTTTAATATAATTATTCACTTGTGAAAGCGTACATGACGACATTTTTTTTCTTTTAAAATATCTACAGAGATGCTGAGATCAATATATGACTTTTTATATTTCTTTTTCTCAATCAGTACTGTGTTAAAATTTCAAATTACACTTTACATGTTAATTGACTGTTTAATTTATAGTATAATGAGGATCAATTAAAATGTACATTTTAAATATAAAATGAAAGTAAGAAATGTATATATAAATGTATGTCATTAATATATATTCATATATATATATATATATATATATATATATATATATATATATTAATATAATATTTTTTAATTGCAGATTGATGCTTGTAAGATAAATTTTGCTAGAAGTTTACAATTAGAGCTCTGAAAATGATTCTAAAATTACTACTTGTTATTTCATCGATACAAATATCTTCTAATATTGGTAAGTATTATTTTTATTTCATTTAAAGTTATATTATTTTATGATTAATTATTATTTATTTTTAAACCCATTATCAGATAAAAAACAATATAAAGAATTAAAGTAATTTTCTGTATCTTTAATATATATTTTAATACAAATATTTTTCTTGTATTTTATTTGTAAATTTTAATTAGTAATAAGAAAAAAATCATTTAAATTTTGTTTTATAAAAATATATCAAGAAATATTCTTTTTCGTTTCAGTTTGTATTAGAATTTATAATAAAAGAAACCAGGGAATAAAATTAAAATTTTTATCATTTATTTTAATAATCCTTAGATTTCATATTCTTTTTTCGATTTAAATATTAAGATCTGTCATAAAAGATACTTTTTTATGATATTTGTTTTAAACTATTTAAGTCAGTTTTTCAAAAATTATTTTTATCAAAACTAATAAAATAATTTTTCTATAATCATAATTTAAATTAGGATTTAAAATTTGAATCACTTTAAATATTTTATAGAGTTTTTCTCTAAAAGAATTCTAAAATATTGCACATTTAAAATTAAATTTGTTGTCCTTATACACATAATATCGTTGATGTTATTCGTCCTTTAAAGAAACTTAAGTGATTCAAAACAACGAAGACCGTTAGGACAACGTGTGACACAATATTGTAGAATCTCTACAAATATATTTATATTTAAGTTTCAATAATTTTTATTTAATTATAGTATAAACTTTTATATATTTTATTAATTTCAATATCTTGTTCACACAACTTTTATGTACTATATATATTTTTTTGACAATTATTTTATGTGTTCTTATATATTATTCTTTTTCTATTTATTTTAAGTTATTATTTTTTATGAAGTTAAGCTTTTTTTATTAAGCATTTTTTTAAATTTAATTAAATTTATTTGTTCTCCGTATACATTTTATATACATTTGTTTTATTATTTTACTATTATATATTAAAAAAATATTAGGCAATATCTATTGACTAGTTTGATAGATATTTATATTTTTATACGAATATAATTTTAAATGACTTAATCACTATCTATTTTTGTCTATTAAACAGTATTATGAAGAAAAGAAAGTGTATGCGCATTAAATTAATTTATAATTAAATTTCTAAAATTTAAAAATTGACATAATTTAAATGAATGATAACTTGTTTGTTCAAATCTAAAGATTTTAGTCTAAGATTGACAAAAGTTTAGATTTTGATAAATATTTTATTTGTCGAATGCTTTATTTATGTATTATTATCGAATTTTATAAATTTGTTGATCATTTTTAATATATTTTGTATAAAGTAACATCTTAAGTTTCAAGAGAGATTAACGTTGCTTAAATAAAAAAAATATCTTTTCAGCACAACATGTATATGATGGGTTTGTTCCTCAATACAATCAACCAGGATTTAGAAATTGGAATGGAGTGTGGTTTTCGACACCAGCACAAACATATACTGGCTTGTATGACCAATTTCAAGATCCTGTTACCGAACGATCCGCATCACCTCCATATAGTTCATATATAAGTATGTTTTACATTTAATAGAAATTAATATATTCAGTGATTAAATAAATTTCGATTTTAGATCAACCGGCAGTATATTTCAATCCAAATGAAAGAAATAACAATTTACAATCTGACAGTTTCCAAATAAATCCAGAGCTATCACACAGAAATGAATTAGGTTACGATTTTGATACGAATTCGGATTCGAGATCATATTTGAACGACGATTCAGTATATCCGAACGATGTAAATCCAATTGGTAATCTACCACCGACGGGAAGTATTAATTATAATCCAAATTTACAAGAATATGATGTGATGTCGCCCGCAACAGAGAATAGATTTGTGCCGAATCCGTTTATTCAACCGTTCGGTAATAGTTTTCCTTTCGTTGGTGAGCCAAACTACAATGGCCGAAATGTTCGCAAATTGAATTATTTAAATGATGACAATCCTGTTGCATCTGATACGTACAGTGATCAATCTAGTGAATATAATTTGTATTATAATTCATTTGAAAGGGGAGAGAATGACGTGGAAGTTTCTGATGAGCCAGGAGCTTCCTATGGTTACAAAAATAATGGTAAATAGTAAACTATTCATTTTAAAATCTATCATATTAATAGTCATTAATTTTTAATTATTATAATAATTTAAAATCTTAAATTTTATAAAAATATAATGATATTCTTATATGTTTCTCTCTAAAAAAATCAGTAGTTATATTTAATTATATATAAATATTTCACTATTCTGTGTATAAAATATTATAAACTAAAACTAACCTAATATATATATATATATATATATATATATATATATATATCTTATTCAAAAAAATTACGAATAATTGGTGGTGCTTTACATAGCATAAATTATTTGATTGTTTTGCAAGTCAATGTTAAACACACAGAGATTAAGATTTCAGTCTTTATCTTCAACAGGGTTGTTTAAGTAGTTCACAGTACAGAAAAAATGTTAAATCGAACGAAATTAAAATATTTTCTATTTTTGTGTTTTTATCAGATAAAAGTGTCAATTTTCTTTTAAGTTATGAAATAAAATAATTTTTAGTTCTTTTCCGAGTATAAATTAATTTATAACAAAATTAAAAACTGTGCAGTATAAGAATAAAATCATTTTTTATTAAGGAAAAATATTTTTTGTTTAGGAACGTACTTGTGGCCTATAAATTATCCGATATGTGGGGGAAGCAGACAATCTCCTATTGATTTAAGACTAGAGCAGATGAAACCGATGTTTTACTTTGGCTTGAAATGGAATAATTATGCGAAACTTCCAAGAACTATGAATATTTCAAATAATGGCCTTTCGTGTAAGTACAAAAATTAAATCGTAAACAAATTGATCAAAAGATAACATAACCTTTTATCAAAACTAATTTTGATTTAATTTTTATTAAAACTAATTTTGATTTAATTAAATTTAATCTGTAGTGTTTTAAAATAAAATATTAGACCTTTTTTATGTAAAAAACATTATTTTCTTTAACAATACAATTTTTAGGACTGGTTAAATTCACGTTCATTCATAAATTAATTTTTCACTCATCAACAAACTACACAATCTTAGAATAAAATTAATAGTTAGTAATTTTGATTATTATTTATTTGAATTTATGTACCATATTTCTCAGAGCATCAAGGTACAAAAAAATATTTTTTTAGAAAGCGAATTTAAATCTATCTCTCTTTTATATCGAGTTATTTTTCTTTAAGGTATCTCCAATAGCTCTTATTTCTTTCTATTCTTTTTTAATATTACTATTTATTATTTATTATTTAGAAAATATAACTATTTTTGTAGTACTGACAGAACTATAAAAGATTCAGTTAAAAGAAATACATTTTCTTAAGTGTGTTTGGATAAAGTATCATTTTTAATAATAAAAATGGTCACTAATCAGTTATAGAATTTTTTCATTCGAAAACATATTTGTGGTTTTGGAAGGAACGAAAAATTAATTTGTGAAAGATGAGAAGAGAATCTAGAAATAAAAAGAGATATTTCTTCTTATATTATTATCTTGAACAATTTCTTACAATTTAAGAAATTTAAAATTTAATAAATTGTTTATAAAAAACTATGAATTTAAAATATATTATTAATGCAATTATTTTGTATCTGAAATCTGTTTATATAAACATATATTATTTTATTTTAGTGGAGCTGAATGTAGATTATTTTGGTTCCCGTCCATTTATAACAGGAGGTCCTTTCAAAGGAAAACAATACATTTTTCAAAGTCTTCATTTCCATTGGGGTGATGATTCAAGTAAAGGCAGTGAACATACAATATATGGTAGATCTTATCCTATTGAACTTCATTTAGTACATTACAATAGTTTATATGAAAGTTTTGAAAATGCACTAACTGAAACTGATGGATTGGCTGTTGTAGCATTCATGTTTGATGTATGTATATTCAATTATCACCTCACATCACTTATATTTTCATTTATATAGAAAATAATATCTTAACAAAATACGAAAAATTATTATTAGGTGTACAAATTCGGTACCATTTTTATAGAAAATTAATGTTTGTAGAAAAATGGAATACATTTTAATTCTCAAAATATCACACATATTTTGTAATCTTTTCTCCATCTTTCGGGTAATTAGAGAATATTTTGTCGAAAAAAGATGGCTGCTTTGAGCCGATGAAGTAGTAATGTATTTTCAGACCTCTTTGCATGTTTTATGCATAACAACACCTTCCTTCAAAGCGGAACAAATCATTTCTCTGGCTTCGACAGCTTTTTTTTTAGCCGGAAAGCGAAAAATGTGCAATGTTTAATATGCTACTTATCGGACTCCATCGTGTTCACTACTGTTTTGTGAAGTTATGCCGTGCAGTTGGCCAAGATATATAGTGTTGTTAAATGTTGAAGTTGGCATTTCAAAATCCTAAAACGATCAGAAAATATTTTATTATTTACCGGAGTTATGATTGATTCAATTTAAAGGCACCGAAATATTTTTACACCTAATAATATGAAGTTATGTTCTCTGAACTCGTATTAAAACTGTTTTTCTTTTAAAAAAATGAGTATAATATTTTCAGTATTTTTATCGATTCTTTATAACATATTTTGAAATATATTCATTAAAGGTGTATTATGAAAACAAAGCCTTGGATTTAATATTGAATGAAGTGAATGATATTATACAACCTGATGAAGAAACGCAATTGAGTTATCCTTTCCCATTAACTGAACTAATCAATACATTTAGTCATTTCTATGTGACTTATAAAGGTTCACTGACTACACCGCCGTGTTATGAAACAGTCACCTGGATTATATCTAAACATATTTTACCTA
Organism: Acanthacorydalis orientalis; assembly: GCA_034766995.1. NCBI lineage: Eukaryota > Metazoa > Arthropoda > Insecta > Megaloptera > Corydalidae > Acanthacorydalis > Acanthacorydalis orientalis. Next base: position 44,662,918 of record CM068317.1, read on the forward strand.
TTTCTGAACGTCAAGTAAGTATATATAAAAATATAATTATTGTGCATTGTATAAAATCATTAAATATAGAATCAAATATAGATTACCGTAAATTAAAAATGTTTAATATTCTTTAAAGTCATACAATAAGTATATATGAAAGTATGTCCGAGATATTTCTTGTATTTTGTGAAAGTTATCGAGTTCCATACATTTTGTTTTCAGCTCTTGTAGAAATAAATTCATTAAGTAAGTCTGTTTTGTTCTTTTTAGCTTACAAAGTTTAGAATGTTGATATCAAAAGAAGGTGGACAACTAGTGAACAACTTTAGACCCACGCAGAGGTTAAACGGAAGACATGTATTTTTTGTCAAGTAACTATAAGTCTGTCTTCAGTGTTAGGTTAGTTTTATTAATTGCTATTTTTTCTTCATTTGATTTATTGTTTTATCTTCATATAAATATTGATTTCAATTGTAGAAACGTACAATTAGAATAAGTTACTTTTATATTAACTGCAATTAGTTTTATTAATTGTACTTATTTAGATTTTATTTGAGCAGTATATCATATAGTTTATATTTGTTTGTTTTTTTATATAAATTATATCGATATCTGACTATTATATTTATTTTGTGACATAATAAAGTTTGATACAGCATTTAAGAAAAGAACTATGAATAATCCGATTTTCATAAATCGATTTTTTATTCCTTACAATCAGTGACAAATCCATTCGTGAAACTCAGTTTAACCATAGAGTTAAAAACTATATTTGATTAAAATGAAATATGAAGAGTTGCCTTTATAATCATACATTTTGTATAGTTTAAATTGATTTCTATATAAATAATGATATGAATATATACTCAAAATTAACTTTTAAAATTATAAAAAGCAGGTAAATGAATATTTAATTTTTCATAATACTTCTCGTACTAAAATGAACTGTAATTTTATGTTATTTATTATTAAAACTCTTTAAAAATGGATTCAGAGAGGAATCAGTAAGAATTAAAAACATATTGCTTATTGGAACTCTTCCCATACGATTTTCAGTATGTTATTATTTTTTTATAAAGAAATTGATCCTGCTTTTTAATTGATTTATTTAAAATTTTAATTAATATTTGACAAATAAATTGATATATATATATATATATATATATATATATATATATATGTATGTATGTATGTATATAGGTTTTCTACTTAAATATTTTTTAAATTTTAATGAAATAAAGTGTAATTTTACTTCCCTTAATCTAACTAAAATTCAGTAACTATAAATTTATTTGTAAGTTGGTTATCTGCAATTATTGATTTCCTGTAGATTTCATTAATAACAACTTATTATGGAATAGGTCGGATTTACAATAGCTGATTAACAGTTTAACAGGTTATCCGCTTTAATTTTCTATATTTAGTTTTTTTCGGCCTGATTCGATCTTTATTTTAATTATTTAACAATTGATTTGGTGTTATAAGAACATAACTTCATGAATAATAAAATCATTGAAATTTTCCCGTAGTTTTCAGATTATTAACTATAAAGTAATCCATAAATAAGGGCAATTTAGTTAGTATTCTCTAATTGATTTCAACAAGAACAACATTCAATTAAAGCAGAATTTTACACAAAAGGTCATCTAATAAATAATCGATCAGAAAGAACTATAATTTTAAAATACTATATTATTATTTAGAATTATATTTTGATTTATTTCTTTGAAAAAACCGGGATATCTTAAACATTTTTAGCTGAAAACATTGAATTTGATAAACTTTGATTATCAATTATTAATTAATAAATTAATTAATCTTAATTTATTAGATTTGCTTTAAATTTTGGTATAAATTGTTGTTATGAATTTATTTTCTTTAATGCGGAATACACGATTTAGTCTTTTGTAATATTTAATAAATACAATCAGAGATAAAAAGTATTAAATTCTAGATATAAAAACATATTTTCTCTTTTCAACAAATCTTTCACATTCATATGTGTATATATATATATATATATATATATATATATATATATATATATATATATATATGTTGTATTTGAAAAACTTCAAATATATTTTATATTCTAAATCGTAGAGTAAAAATGAATCAATAACTCATCGTTGCGTACAGCTATGCTGATAAATCAACTATCAGAAGTATATATATATATATATATATATATATATATATATATATATATATATATACATGAATATGTTGAGTGTATATATATATATATATATATATATATATATATGTGTGTGTGTATGTATGTATGTATGTATGTATATATGTATAATGTGTGTGTGTGTATCTGTGTATATAAGTAGTTAATGTGTCTATGTATATAAGTAGACAAGAGCAAACATCTCCAACAGATGGATGTTGATGATATTAAGATGAAACTAGAGAATCTCAGAACGTGTCAATTTTCCAGCATAGTTTGCGCGTCTGGATGTTTGATGAGTAAGCAGTGTGTTTACCTACAGATAAATTTTATGTCGTAAAGCACTCTTGCTTGGAAAGAGTTGAATTTTGTATATTTTCTCATGTGTATCAGCGATGATGTGCTGTCGAGATGTGCTATGTTTACATTTAGAAATTTAGGTACAACGCTCTTTCTCTCAGTAATAAAATATTCTAGTTTCTTAGCCAGTTTTAATTTTTTTATGAATATTATCTTAGTTTTTCGTTTATTAATTATAGAGATAGATTTATTTTTATTGGAAAATTACCTAGTCCTCAATTAAGTATATCTTTTTAAAAATGATCACCGATATTAAATAGACGAAATAAGTTGACTATTAATGAAATTAAATCAGATTGTTTTCATTTATTTTTTTGAGGATAATACATAATTTATAAAGAAGAAATTCTTTTTTGACAACCAGTCTATTATTTTTATAATAAAATGTATATAGAATTTCAATTATGAAAATTATCATTTATTTTTTCACACAGTTTTCACATTAATTACTTAATTGCTCGTGTCGTTCATTTTATTTTATATAAAAAGATGAGGTCATAAAAATGAACGTTCCATTTTGTATTAAACTTTTTTCTGAATATCGTATACCAAAAAATCTTGTTTTATATCATTTACATTTATATTATTTCCAAAAATAATTTTATAGATAATATCTAAGTTAAATTGTAATTTATATAACATCATACATATACATGTGCTCTTATATCTGTATTTATATGTGACATTGTTCATATATACATATTTACGAACTGATGACGAACAAACACTAAGATTAAGATGTTCTTACTTGTAGGTGTAGTGCGTAGGATAGATGATTAGGTCTCTCCAGTGATGGAAATGATGTACGTCATGAATATGGATAAAGAGATAATGAAGATATGCTTGTTTCGCGTACAGATCGTATTTTCGTACATCAGTTTATAGAAATGACAATATTGACTTTTGCTAGAATGATTACGTTTTATAAAATATATTATTTATAGAATCGCACGTTTAACATTTTGATGATAACTAAATAAATAACGACTTGATTACACATTCTTAATTTTACAAAATTGACTTTTGTGAATTTAATAAATCGATGAAAATTTGATCAATTTTATTGTTAAACATATGTCAGAATATTTTAAAATTAACTATATTCTAATGTGTATTTATTTTTGGTATAAGATTTTGTTGAAATTACATTTTTATTACACTTATTTTTTCAACTAATAATTTAACATTTTTTTATAAATTTCAAAGTTATATTTACTATACATTTTCTCAGATTGATAATATTTCTCTCCTAACTAATTATTTTGAGAATGAATTAAATCTAAAATTTGAAAAGTGAGGTTCCATTCCAAATATTAGATTGTTAGAAAAATAACTGAGGTTTATGACTTTAAAATTCATATACATTTTTTTCTTTTATGATTTTTTTAGCTATGTTAATTGGTCTAGAACTGTTGTATGACTAAGACCTAATTTTTGTCCAAGCCTCACATTGTTCTGTGTGGTTCTGATTCAACTTACTCCTTCAGTTGGTCGTTATGAACTGAAGAAGGACATCCACGACCTTCTTCATTTTCAAGGCTTTTGTCCCTAGTACGAAAATTTTGGAACCACCATTGCACCATACGTTCCTTAACAGTTTCCACACCATTAGCATCGTTTAGTTTACAAGCAATTTCTGCTGCCTTACCACCCGTTTTGAACTCATACAAAAAATTGTCCTTATTTGCTTCTTTTCCGTCTTAAGTTCGATAGCCTAATTTTAAGTAAAATTAATAATAAAACCAAAGTCGTTGTTACCAAAACACAGACCAAAAAATGCAATTTAAAATGATATTAACACGAACACTCTTTCATTGAAAAATACTAAGTTAGAATTCAGAAAAAAACCGCAATTATTTCCTTACCAACATAATACAATTATTACATATTATAAACTCCTTGTTTCAGCCTTTTTCTGAAGGAAGTTATAGAAGAAATGACTTTTCTTGAATGTTAGTTTGAATTGATTTGAAAATCTGATCTTTTTATTAAAGATAGATTATTTAATTACATTCTTTCTTTAATTACCGACTCTACTTTTTTAATTTTGACCATTTTTACTAATATAAGATAGAGTAACTAATATTTTATGATATTCAATTCATGATAGATATTCATTATCATTTAGAATAATCTCATATTATGAGATTTCCTGTTACTAATCTGGAATATTAATTATCAGATTTAATTTCTATGATAAAAGTAGCTATTTTCTTTACTGTAAAGACTATATACTCGTAAGAAATATCTATCTATTATATCAGTTAATCTGATCATCTCTTGTGTCTATTAAATGATAAAATCTCTTCTATTTGTTACGTCCCTGTTTATATCTTTGCGTATTTCCATTTAGTCCATTCTGTAGATCAATGTAGTTGTGTGAGGTGTTGCACATGAAGGCTATGAGGTGAGAATTAGGTAGCCTAAAGGAATCAATTATTATAACTCTCATAACGTCAATGTTATACGATATTATAGATTGTGTTTCAATGCTACCTCAAATAAATAAGATATCAATTAACTGATTCAACAGATTTATATTAACCTTTGTTCTCCTTTTATTGAATTTGTATGACACGGCTGTAAAAACAATACCAAGTTTGTACACATTTGTGAAAGAATTTTTTATTCTGAAAGTATATATAAATTTAAAATCAAATTACTATAATTTTTAACTTGTTAGCTGTATATGACGAGTATACTCGACATGATAATGAATTTGAGCAATAAAAATATTGTTTTTTTTAAAAAAATTAAGTACTATTTTGTTACAAATTAATTTAATTTTATAGTAGCTGCAAATACTCTTTATTTGATAAGTATACTCGTCATCCCTTCGTTTTTGCGGCATAATGTAGGTACACACTTTGAAAAAAGGGCAACATAGCTAACAGGTTAATAGAAATTAAAATATCAATTTTAATATTGTTAAATTGTCGTTTAATATTATCGAATATAATACCAAAAAAGTAATAATTGTTAAAATTTTATTTCATTTAAAGTTTATGTACGGAAGGATTTTTTATGAAATTTAATTAAAATTTATTTCACCGTTTTAGATACATTAATTATAATTCATCGAGCTAGTATACAGATAGAGTAACATTAGGCAGAGTTGATATCGAAAGTACTATAGATTTTTATATTTAAATAAAATTGTATGAATTCTTATAAAAGGTTTTTAATACACATTTTCTTTTTTTGTACTATCTTCGAATTCATTTCTCATTCAGTGATAAAAGTTTCCATCTTAAACTATTTTTATATAATTGTGTTCAAATATTATTGAATTGTCATTGAGGGATGTATTTTGATTAAACTTTATCTAATATTGTGTACTTTTTTATTTTTAATTCTCAAAAAAATGTTTATTCCAATTAAAATATATTTTGTTTAGTCATTCAGTAGTGTTTGAATTTTCTAGAAATATTAGATAATATAATTTTTATTCTATAAAATATTAAATTTTTGTATAAGTATTTTTTTTATTAATTAAAATGTTTATAATTTAGAAGTTACATAATTCACAGAGTACTCTTTTGGATATTACTATACAATTATTAATATACAATCAAAAGTATTACAGAAACATATATTAAAAATGAGACACTAGTTTAATATTCACTTTAACAAATGATTCATTTTCTTTCAAATGAAAACCGAATACGAAATGTTATTACACGTTTATAGAAAATTAATTAAAAGTTAATAAACACAACGCCATAAATAATAAATAAGCAGATTATGAAAGCATCCACGAACTTAATTAAACAATTCGAACTCGTGGAAATTATTCCATTCGTAGACATCTGTACGAAGACGATAAAAAAATTCAACCGAAACAATTTAAATGACAATAAAAAAAGTTTTCGCAACGGTGGATAAAAAACATACAACAACAACGATATACATAACTACGTTTGCGACAACAGGAACGCTTTTATAAAACTTGTGCGCTCTTTTTTTAACGGCCGTAATAGAATTAGGCTTTAAACAGCCGGTGGGTAGAGACTTATGATGCTGCTTCGTTGGATTTGTATGAAATACTCTCTCGACTTTTGTTTAAACAAATTCGTTTGAATTGTTAAACATTTTTTTTTATTTATTCTTAAGATTCTGACGTCGTCTTCGGTTTGTTTTTTTGGTACGCATTTAAATTATGTAAAAATAAATAAATAAATACATACATATATATATATATATATATATATATATATATATATATATATATATGTTAGTGAACAAACCACATATATATATATATATATATATATATATATATATATATATATATATATACATGCTTGTGAATTTTCTTCACTTCCAAAGTTCAGATAAACAATGAAGAATAATACTTTTTTCATTTTGCGTACAAATAACTGAAAATAACTATGTGTGTTATATACCTTAAAAGTTCTCTCTATGCATTCTCTGCGATTACCTAATTTAAATACAACGTATCTCGTTATTTCTATTCTTAGATATTTCATTAATTCCAGTACTTAAACCTACGTTCCGTTTCTTTTTTCCTGTAACAGTTTCACCCACATTGACGTACAGCCTACATTTCTGTTAAGACGTTTCTCGAACCTTCAATACGATTTAAGACAAACAGATTTCGACCAAAGGGGATTCTTGTGTTTTCTTAATTTAATTGTATATTCTGAAGACGAAGATATTTTAGATTAAAGTTAGCAGTGGATAAAAGACGAATGTTACGGGTGTCTTTTACGTTTCATACTCAATAAATTTATTTTTGGAACGGTGGATAATTATATATATATATATATATATATATATATATATATATATATATATATAAATATTATGTGTATAAATTATTTCGGTGCCTTTTTATAGAAAATGAATATTTACAGAAAAAGCAATACGTTCAAATCCTCAAATTGTCCCTCATTATTTTATATAACTGTTCCATTTATCGGATAACTAATGAATCTTTTGTTGAAAAAGATGGCGACTTGGAGCTGATCAATTTGTAATGCATTTTCTAACCTCTTTCACTGTTTTAAAATGGATATCAGCGAGGTGATGCGTGAGATCAGATTGATGCATGATGACCAGACCATGTGATAATTTGACAGAACTAGATCCGGTGAATATGCTGTATGAGGGAGAACTTCTCAGTCTAATGAATAAATAACGTTTTTGGTACCTTTCGCGACGGGTGGTTGACCGTTGTTGTGCTGAAAATGACTTCCTCATTCATTGGCCAGTGAATAGTATTTTTCTCTCTAATTTGTCAGTCGAACAGATGATCTGTTGTTAGTAACGCTCTGATTTTATAGCCTGACTAGATTAAAGCAACTCATAGTACACCACATCCTTTAAGTCCCATCAAAAACATAATAACACTTTTTTGGTGTGAATATTTGATTTAGGAGTCGATTTCAATGATTCACTGGCCATTATCCATGATTTTCGGTACTTAGTATTATACAAAATCCATTTTTGAATCCCAGGTTATGATTTTCTGTAAAAACTCAATTCTTTTGAACCTTTTGAGCGAGGATGTAGCCGTATCGCATCTTTTTTCTTTATTTTTCTGGATGAGCTCATATGGAATACATCGGCCTAGCTTTTAAACTTTTTCCGGCCGATTTAGACGATAGAAAATTGCTTGTAGGGTAATTTTGAGTTATTGGTTGATTTTCGGTTCAATATGAGCAGAATTTTCATTTTACAGTTGCTCAGACTCTTCGTCTTCAAGTTTTCTTGATTGTATGAGACGTTCTCGATGTGAAAGAGATCAAAATCGCCATTCTAAAAGTTTGAAACCATTTTTTTGTATTTTTTCTTTGTATCACAGAAATTTCCACCAAAGATGAACAAATTGTTCCCATGGTTTTGGCAGCATTTGTTTTCAACTGGAATGGGGAAAGTATGCAATGTTTAATATATTGATTTTCGGATGCTATCGTGTTCAGTACTGTTTTGTGAGGTTATGCCGACTGCTTGGAAAGATTGTATAGTGTTTTTAAATGTTAAGGCTGGCACTTCAAACTCCTAACACAACGAAAAAATATTTTAATTTAAGGCAGAGTTATGATTGATTCAATTTAAAGACACAGAATTAATGTTTGCACCTAATATATATATATATATATATATATATATATATATGCATTAATAAATTCGAATCTTCAGGTTATATAGTGGTGCGATTAAAAAAAAACTTCCACTTATTACGAACACATTTCTTTTTTAAGAAGCAAACGTCCACACAGTGTGTTTGACAAGCGTGTTATTATATTACACATTTTTCACTTTTAATCGCTTTCTGCAGATGTATTCAATATATATATATATATATATATATATATATATATATATAAAGTACACTATAGAACATTTGAAATAATTGCATGGCAATTATTTTTTAAAATGTCAGAAGAGAAATATTATTTAATTTTAACGTTATTTTAGTCTGAATTTTATTTCAGAAAAAGTCTGTTAAAATAAATTGAAATTTAAATTTCATTTGCATTCAGTGAATTAACAATTAATCAAGCAGCAATTGATATAAAAGTGAGAGTAGATATAATGTATAATGTAATTGTAATATATAAAAAAATATTATTAATAAGTCATATCTGATTGAAAAAAATACATGTCATTTCACTTGTCACCAGTTTATTTCCGTATAAAAAAAATATTAAAACGAATAAAATCGATTATTATTTCGTAGAAAACATAAATAACTTTTTAAGTTACCTTCCAATAATAATAAATTTAAAAATTGTTCGTGCGAAAATATTTTATTAAATGTGTAATTTTATTTGTATATTTTTCATGTATATTTTTTAAATTAAGTGTTTTTGTATTAAGATTATATATTTATATTTCATTCATTTCTTGGTATAAAAAGTGAGTTATATATTAATATTTTTATACTGTATAATAAAAAGAAAATGAAATTACTACAAAATATTAAAGCAATCAGTAAGAGAAAAGGTTTAATCAATTATAGAGTTAATACATGGTGAACTATTTTTATAGCGGTACTAAATAATCATTTTTATTTATAGGAAATTTAGTTTTCATGAAAATATTTTTTGATAAAAATCTCTCTTTATCTACCGATAATTTATTTTAAATTTCAGAAGTATATGTTTTATATGTAATGTAGAATGTTATGAAATAATAAGTAATTACTGAAAAGAATGAAAGAAATGTATATGGGTTTTTTAAAAAATGTGTTAAAGGAAAAGTTCTGAAAGTTATTTAACAAAAACTCATTAAGAAAAATTCAAAACAACGAGTTTCGTAAACAATCCTTAACTGATGTATAGAAGTCCGTACTGATATTTGAAATTAAATATCGTCTAGTGAATAAACATGGTTTTCACTTTTCACTCGTCGTCGTTTCTGCTTGTTTTCGCTGAATTAAGGTAAACAAAGCGTGTCTTTAAAATAAACCCTAATTAGAACCACCCGAATGTCGTCTAATGAAATTGAAACAATAGCAATTACACAATAATGACGATCGTTTTGAAACAGTGCCCCTGGAGCTTTCGAGATGCCGGTATTCACGCAATTGTGAATGTGCGGAGCGCGCGACAACGTCATACATACACGTGCGTGTGACGTTTAACAAAAACGGTCGGGAATCGAATTTTTCATTTTAAGCTGGCGTCGACGATTTTCACGCTCTGGATGGTTCGTTCATATAAAAATTATATATAGACAGAAACACACACACATATATATATATATATATATATATATATATATATAAATGTATATATATATATATATATATATATATATATATATATATATATATATATATATGTGTGTATATGTATATGTATATATATGTATATATATATATATATATGTATATAAAAAATAGTATTTAGCCATAAAAATTAAAATATTGCAACAACGGGTGCGCCGGTGGAATGGAAAATTTTAAAATCAGGCTATTCACTTACTGCTAGAATGAGAGAGTAAAATTAAGTGATACATTGTTAGTTATCCATGACCATTTAGTGAATATGGAGTAGTGAGCTTCCGTTGTAAAATCATTTTACAAAAATGGCGTGTGATGTAAATGTACAACGGCTATTTCGTAATTATTGTAACAATCTGCGTCAGTAGCTTAAAAAACGTAGCTTAAAGATCATTTTTAAAGAAACTGTTAATTAAATATTTTTTAAATATTAAGGGTGTATGCAGAAATATATTTATATAAGTGATATCCCTTTATATAATTCTATATATACAATTTTTTTATCAAAATTTTTCAACTTGTGTAACAAGTACCCTTTTTACTCTTTGGAAATCCAAGTAGCTTTGATCACCATTTAATACAAAACTTTCCTGCATTTAAACAGTAATTGGGTAGAGTAGTAAATTATATATTTTGTTTGAAGTCTATAGTGATAAGAATTTTTATTTTCGAGAAAAACTTATATAACATATTTGAAAATTTATTAATTCTGTGCGACACTGGTTTATAATTTTAACTTTTTTTTATAATACAGCTAAAACATTTAAAAAATATAGATTGAGAATAGATGGTCGAATTTCTTTCAAATTTCAATCATGATTACTTTCCAGCAGACATGATTACTTTCCATTTAAAACAGGAGTCTATACAATTGAGTTAAAAAAACGTTTACATCCAACTTCTTACCCTTTTTAACTACTGAACTTTTTTAAATTATATACTCTTTTTTACTTAGATGAACATTTACTTTTACAGAAACAGATATAACAATTTAAGAATTCTATTACAAAAACAATTATTTTATTTAGTTTATATTTATTACATATTTATTAAGACAAATTTAAAATAATAGTCGTTTATTTTTATACAAAATTTATATATATATATATATATATAAATTTCATATATATTATTTATATAAGAATAAATTGAAATAATTCCATAGATCAAGTACATAACCACAAGCGTTACATTTTTATCTTAGTGTAACGTAATAAAAATGTAATATAAAACTAATTACTTTTTCGTCTCGTCTTTCTTGTACAAGTATTATAATAAAGCGAGTTTTCAAACTAGCTACACACATTTTCATCGTTGAAATCTCATTGGAATACTAATTGAATTAGTAATAATATTAGATGATAAGTAGTATTTAATAAACAGTGGCAGATTTTTATTTGGAAAAAATTTAAGTTTATTTTTATTATACATGTCTACACTTTATTGAAATTACGAGTTAGATTAAAAGTCAGTCGACCATTGTTGAAGAAAATCACTTCAATCGTTTTTGATTTTATAAAAATTGTTTCAAATGAGATATTCTGTATTTGATGCTGAAGATTTATTATTTATATTATAGCAGAAGAAATATTTATTTTTTTTATTAAAATGATATTATATATAAAGAGAGAGAGAGATAGATTTGAGAATCTCTTGTAATTATTATAAAAATATTGATGAAGATAGTGTGAATAGTAAATAGACTTAATAAAATATTAGTAATGTATAGAAAACAAAAAATCTCTCTCTTTCTTCCTCTCTCTCTCCCCCTCTCTCTATATATATGTATATATATATATATATATATATATATATATATATATTATATATAATTTATATTTATAATCCAATAGATAACCGAACAAATTACAAACAGTACCTTAGCTACTGATTCATTGATGTGAAATAGTATCGAATCATAAATTTATAAAGCTAGTAATAACTTACTGAAATGAATAGATTGAAAGACTGTTTGAATTTGATTCGATAAAACTAAGAATTCAAAGAAATTCTTTTGAATAGATATGATAGAAATTCATCGAACATAAGCAATGAAGAAGCCATGATATGAGGGTTTGAAATGTAATTACGGTTTTTGTGATTCAATGTCGACAGTTTTTGTACTATTTAAAAGTTTTATAATTATAAAAGTTTAGTAATTTATTTTATAGACTAGTGAGTTGTGTTCGTTTTTAGTTTTTTCTATTTCACATACACACACAAATATATATATATATATATATATATATATATATATATATATATTTGGTGTACAAGTTATCACTTCGTTACGTTTTTATAGAAAATGAATATGACTATATTTCAATTCTCAAAATATCTCCCACTATTTTGTGTATTTTTTTTACATCTGTCGGGTATCTAACGAATTTCTTGTCGAAAAACAGATGGCGACTTTGAATTGAGGAAGTCGTAAAGCACTTTTGGATCTCTTCCACTGCTTTATCATTTTTTGGATTCTTTATTGGTCACAATAAAACCTTTCCCCAAAACTGAACAAATCATTTCTACAGCTTCGGTATCATTTTTCTCAATTGGATTGCGAAAAGTATGCAATATCTAATATGCTTCTGTCTGGACCCCATCTTGCTCAGAACTGTTTTGTGAGGTTATGCCAACTGCTTGACTAAGATATATAATGTTTTTAAATGTTAAAATTGACAATTCAAAATCTAAAAACAATGAGATTTTTTGTAATTTAAAACAGAGTTATGATTGATTCTATTTAGAGACAAAGAATTAATTTTTACACCTAATATTATCATTGATATTAATAATGATTTCAGATATTATTGTATATTTAAAAATGACATGCAAATAATCGAGTTTTTGTAAAAAAAATGTTATAAATTATATAATTATTTAATTATATATATATATATATATATATATATAAACACTTTGGCAGATAGATTATTTTTTGCAACGTATTGTTTTATAAAGTTTTTTGTGGATAATTTTGATTTTAATCCAGATTACAAAGAGGCTTCGACCCTTGCTCGCTACGCTCACCATCTTCCAAGCTCGCTGCACTAGCCCACTTTACATGTAACCAAATGAAACAATAAACATATTTTTAAAACTCATTTATGTCTATATAATCATTAACGCAGATAGATTGCAACGATGCTGTTTTATATATGAGATAAAAATATTTGGTTACCATGAAACCTCGATGTCATAAATAAATAAATCGTTGTCGTTGAACATTTTATATGGATAATTTTAATTATATATATATATATATATATATATATATATATATATATATCATATTTATTAATTATAGAAATTAAACTTTGTATATCATTTTTTATTATTTGTTTCTCACTTTATGGAACAGACCGTAAGAAGATTAACTGATTTTACTGAAAAGTTCTACGAATGTGTTGATTGTATTCGTTTTATACTAAAATGGATTGAAATTGATATTTAGATTCGAAGATAATGGTACATGTAATATAATAACGTGCAGGAGATGCTTCTCTATACAAACGGAAATACGATGGGTAAAATCAAACTCGCACCCCTCCCGTTTGTATTTATGATACTGACGTCTGACATGAAGGTCATATCGGTAAAAGGGGTCCGTATTAGACACTATTGGGTTACCACGAAACTGTTTTCGCACAGCATCCAAGTGCGTCTCTTATATATGAATATCTAGTGTTGCCAAGCAACGATATTCGACCAAATATTGCTGTTTTTCGCAGTCTTATCGCAGCAATTTCTTCCATATCGCGCGAATTTGCTTACACGAATATTTAAATTTTATTATAAAACACAGACAAGACAGAACGGTTCGTGAATGCGACGAAACAGTTATTTTTTTGTCAAATGTTTCGTCGGTGCCGATACGTGTAGCCGTGTTGGAAATAAATTTATATTTTATTTTATCGATAATGGGCTGATAACTTTTTTGAAATTTTTTAACATCATGTGTATTTCATTGTCGACACGCGTGCAGTTTTATACGACATGAAAGTATATTCTTCACATTTTATTTTAAAAAGATATTTTTGAGGACGAATAGAACATTTTT